>JAQBSW010001499.1:0-12500 GCA_029291075.1 Eudiplozoon nipponicum | reverse complement strand
GCAAACAATTTTAATAACTCTAGCGTAGTTGAGATTTGCGCATGGATGAAAATATTCTTTCCACACCAATGTTATTTTTGCTTTGTATTTTTACTTCACAAGTTCAACTTGAATAGATAAGTAACATTAGATTCATGCTGTAAACCAAAACATATTACCATTTCCAGTCGCGGGTAATAGTCTACGCAACTTAACATTGCTATACAAGAATGATGTTCAATTTTGCATCAATAGAATTACGTATAAAATAGGTTGATTGTGCGGTAATGCGGAGCCCTCGAAATGTAGTGTTATCGGAGAATTTCGAAGGCCGCCTTGAGAACACAGCTCAAAAGAAATGCAATTAAATGTGCACAATATTTATGTTATTTTGATGACAGTTCCTTGTTGTTAGAAGCGGGACGCAGTCACAACCACTGCCTCAAATTTGCAATAAAGCTCACAATCATATCAATTTCACGTCAGAGCATGAGAAAATGACTGCCTACCGATCTTGGATGTACTACTAACAAAAGAGGTTAAAAATAATTTAAGATGAAAAATTTAACATAAACCAACCTGATGTACACAGTATTTGAAATATACTAGTTTAGTGCTACTTCAATATAAATAACCAACAGTTCGCGGATTTTTTTCATTAATTTACAGTTTTGATAGTCATGATTTGAAAGAATACGTATATGTTAATGCAAATTAAGATATCTTGGTTAATCGATATTCTTGACAAGCATTTAAATTGTGTTCGTGATGTTGATATAAATACAAATCCAATGTTATATCTACATTTGGTGTTTATATCAAGTTCGCCAACTTGATTTAAATTAGTGTTGTCATCGCCCGCGCAACCAATTATCGTTCAATCCTACACAATTTATTGAGTCTTTTTAATCAAGGTTGCGATCATGATATAGTCACTCGACTCATTATTTAAATACATCTGTAAGTATAAACTAAGTATTGTATAATGTGGAAAAGGCAATTTATCCAGTAGATCGGATTCCTCCTCTTCAGGAACTCATCACATTGCGATTTAAACGGATGTTTCAAATAAAATGGTGAATACACGCCTTCCATTGCACAACACATCGTTGAAACATTTAAAATAATTACTAAATGAAATAACAAAAGGGAACTAGCCAATTACGAAGCCTTATTGAAAAACAAATTGCAGCCGGATTTATGCAAGCAAAGAAAGCATGTTCGGACATTGAGCCTGAACCCGTGGTGATGCACGGAAATGATATCATTTTGTTTCACGTTCTCTCTCTCTCTATGTTTACATATTTCTATCTTTTTTGCCTTCCAATTTATATATAAAGATATGTTCATTTGTAGATACTTGAGGAGATAATGAGAAGGATGCGTATCTTGTATCTGATAAAATTACTTTTTATTTTTGCGCACGAAAAGAAAACTATGATTTTTATTAAGGCTCGCATTTCAAAAGAATATATATATATATATATATATATATATATATATATATAATAGGTGCTGTACATTATTAGTAATTTGCAAAATTTACATATCATCTGGTTTGATCAGGAATGCTAAAGAAATTATATATAAACAGTATTGGAGACATGATTATTGATGGTCCTATTAAACTATTAGGATTTTATTGCTTTCTGTAAATCTGTTGATATATTTTGTTTTTTAAACATTAGGAAACCAGACTTACTTACTATGTATTTTTATTGTGCCCAGCTAAATGCTAGACGTTCCATTATGTTGACAATTATACCTACATTTTCTCTACGTACTACTCAAGATTTGTTGAATAAAAGACAAGGCAGTACATCCAGTAGACTGGTTTCGTGTTCATTGGGAACTCGTGGTTTACTGTCCATAATTTTCCGCGGACAGGGCTTGAACCGTGACACATCTGCTTCGGAATCTGGTGTTCTATCCACTGAGCCACCCTGCTGCACACTACACGAAATTGTCAGTTATATTCTGCAATATTCTAAAGACGATTACCTGATCACAAAACACGAGAGAAACACAATTCTGTTATAGTACTAGTATTTGCTAAGTGTGCACTGAAATGATTAACCAGCTAGTTTTCCGAAGAAGATCCTATTGAGGCGAAGTATACATAGACTCATAATTTAGAAAGGAAAATTCATCCAGCAGACCAGTTTCGATCTCAATTGGAAATTTGGATGTACTTTTCAGAATTTAGGTAAAAAGGTATGTCATATGAGCACCATATGAAGGAAATACTTACCAAGAAACATTAGTTAGTATATAACTGATAATTGTATGTAGTGTGCGGCAGAGTGGCTCAGTGGTTAGAGCAACATTCCGAAGCAGACGTGACCAGGTTCGAGTTCTGTCCGCGGCTAATCCTGGTCAATACGTACTAACAAATGATGGTACATAAAGTGAGTCAGGTGCTTGTATCAAGGTAGCTACCTTTGATTATGGAAATTGTTTTCACCGCCCACGCAACCAATGATCGTTTGATTAAACAATATAGGATTTATTGTATTTATCAGTCTATGCTATTACTTTATTTATTTTGTCGCTAAATTTTTCCTTGCTACTACAATGAAACAGGCGTTTGTGAAAATTTAAACTTGTCCGGTCGCTACATACGAGAGATTGGTGTGCTGGCAACCAGTCGCTTCTACCGGTTTGGTGACCACACAATTGCGTTTACTCCTCAGGTTAGCTGCATCCTAAGATTGAATTTCTATATTATCTCTTGTCCGTAATGTTTCACATCAATTTAATAATTTGCTAATCTTTCAGCGCCTGGACAGCTTTGTAGTTCGATGTAGTT
Organism: Eudiplozoon nipponicum; assembly: GCA_029291075.1. Taxonomy (NCBI): domain Eukaryota; kingdom Metazoa; phylum Platyhelminthes; class Monogenea; order Mazocraeidea; family Diplozoidae; genus Eudiplozoon; species Eudiplozoon nipponicum. The sequence continues at coordinate 9,712 of JAQBSW010001499.1, read as the reverse complement.
GCTCGGTCTCGTGTAATTCATCACCTGGTAAGCGTCAGGAGGCACAAGCCAAGGATGGAATTTTGTGAGCTGACCAGTTGTATTTCGCCGAAATTGATTGGCCATCATTATCGAACCTTGTTTTGTAGCAGTTTGCGCTGAATGGGACACTGCTTACGAAGGCTATTTATGCATCCGACTCACCAGGCTACCGAGGCAACTTCAGCGTGTGGCGGCAACCGTAGTATTCGTAGTAAATCAATTATTACTTGCGGTAATCGCGCCCCCAATCCACCCTCACTTATCAGCGTAATGCGCAAAAATAGGTGGTGTGCTGTCAGAAAACACGATCCAGTAAAACGGCCTAGGTTTTTCTTTCACACACACACACACTGTGTGGGCAATTGAGATTTCTGTTTAAATATGTATATAATTCAGACTTTATTAATGCGACAGTGCATCCGTGTAGTCGAACACGAATAATGAATTTATTCTTTCAGTCAAGTTTGTGGGCTTGGAATGAGCATCAATCCCGTTTTATTTAACCAGTCTGCGAACAACATGGCAAAACTAGCGTTATTTACACGTACTGCCGCGTTTCGAGCTTCCTTGATCATCATCAGAGTACGACGGCAAACTGACCAACGTGGATCTAGCCGAAATGTATGAATTTGGAAAGCATAATTAGACATGCGGTTCTGGCCTCGAGTAGTCTCGCATACATCGTAGTTGACTTGCGACCATTAGAGGGGAGAATAGCATGTCTAATTTTGCTTTCCGTATTCAAAACCTGTGGTTTGATCCTCTTTTACCAATTTACCGTGGTACTCCAATGATGATCATGGAAGGTTGAAACGCGTCAGTATTTTTGACTGTCGTTAGTTTTACTATGTTGTTCGACGACTTGTTGTTAAATACTATTGGATTGGTGTTTACTTCAAGCTCGCAAACTTGATTTAACGAATGGCTGCCACTATCCTCGTAGTCATGAATTATTTGATGAGGTTATTCCTTGATTTTGTGCACCGAGTAACAGGAATCGAACCACGAATTATATTAAATTATCGATCCTGTTTATGTTCAGTGTAAAGCTGCTAAAATTTATGGCTTTCTGACCGAAGTACTTCTGCCTGTCCTTCCACCACCACTGCCATGAAACCTACCGTTTCTAAAAGGATACAGATTTTTTTCTCAAGAAGGCCAGAATATTGATTTTCCGTTCTATTCCGCCAATATTCCAAATTTCCGGTTAAAAACGTCGAAGACAATTAGGGTGATACTACCTCTGTAATATTGAAGCGTAGTTCTCACGACAATATGCGCAGTTGTCTTCTCGCTATCTACGCTAGTTTCCGGACTGCTGCAACATACAAATATCGTTATTTTAATCATATTGTATCAAGCGTAGAGCCCACCATACGGGAGAATTATGTCTACTTGTCAGTTATAAATTCGAGTACAGCCATTTTGTGCATCAATAGTTTACGTTTGGAAATACCTTGTTTATCGAAGCATTTTTTTATACAATCTGTTTTATTACACGCAATTCGAAAATCTGTTTTTTCGGCAGATCTCAAATAGACTTAACTCGTTTTAGTAAATTTCTAAAATAAATATGAATATTGGTGGATTACATGCATAAATTAAGCAACAACAAACTGGAAGTGAAATACGTGCATGTAGAGGAGCACGGACCTACACATACATGCTTACATATACCTACGGACGCTGGAATATATATATATATATATATATATATATATATATATATATATCTAATTAGGAAGAAAAACACATTCGTATATATATATATATATATATATATATATATATATATATATATATATATATCACTAGGAATGGGCGACCTGGTGTTCTTTTACAGTCCTTATATAACCATGAACCACTTATGTCATTATATGACAGTGAAGCAGTAATCACTTTTGGTTTTGTATAGCTCTGCATGATTATATATATATATATATATATATATATATATATATATATATAATCTTTTTATGCAGATGTTTTCTCTATAAATAAATAAAGTTGTTACAACTGACAAATTCCGCACTACCTAGATTCTCTTTTCATGGTTTGAAAACTGGGAAATTTACCTAGTTTAGAGTTTACTTTTGGAAAACCATATATTTAACTTCTGTACCAGCTGTGGACAGACAAATGCTTCTAAATTTGCTTCTTCAGTATTTGACTAATTCTTTTAACACCGAGCTTTAAGCAGCTATTGTATGTGTATTATTTGACAATATTTAGTTGTTGTACATTGATGGATATAATGAGAATTAATCCTGTAAGTAGATTCTTCGATGAATAAACTGTTTTTCTGTAATAATGCGAAGCTACTTATTATTAAAATGAAATTCAGAGAGAAAAATGTCGGAAAATTGTCTTTTTTAAGGCTGCTGTTGGTCATTGTGTGATTCCGATAAATCGTTGACTCAAATTTGACAAGAAGTCCAAGAAACTAATGATAAGTTTCAAAATATTTAAAAAGCAATGACCTTCTTGATGGATCGAATATTTTTTATATATTTCAACAACATTTGCTTGATAAAACATTCTGTAGCTTGACTCCTAGCTATAACAATTTCCAGTTTTATATTTAGTGGGCTACTTTACATCCTTAGCATCGGATCTTTCCTTGCTAAATTCGTTGGTTCTTGAGTAGCCATCTGCCACGAACTCTACTCTGCGGGGGTCCGATTTCGATTTATGCATAAATCCTGTAAACATTAAAAACGTGTATTTAGTTCGACGTCTCTTAGTTTAACATATTAATAGGTACGCCACCGGTGGGCACAAGCTAGTCAGCCCGAGAATGGTAGCATGAATCTTGTCGGGTCTAAAAAGGGACACAGCCATCATCCCGTTTTATGTGAAGCTTCGAGTTTGGTCTAATTGTGCAGTAATTTTTATTGTTCAATATGAAGTGACGGAATGAGATCAAGCGTACCAGACACGAAGGGCAAGTTTCGGCTGCTGAAATAAATTTTGTCCACTGGAATCCGGGCAGATAGTGCACATCTGCCTTAGTTGGCAGACCATCTAGGAGAAGGAAAATTCAGAATACGAACTATCTTCACTAGGAATGGGCGACCTAATGTTCTTTTACAGCTCACATACAACCATGTTATTAAGTAATACAGTGAAAGCCGCAAGTAAGCTGTATTGCTAATGTGGCCTCGCCTTAATGCTGATTTGGCCATAATGGTATTGTGTAGAGGTTAGGTTTACCCCACTTCTGTGAGTTATCTTGATAAATATACTCATAGTAACTGCGTACTTTCTCTCTCTCTCTCTCTCTCTCTCTCTCTCTCTCTTGTAAATCTCACTAATAATTTGTGTCTAAATTATTATTGTAACGACACAAATTAATGGTCGACATATTGCGTAAATTAAATTCAATTTTATTTACGTTGCACCAATGAGAAAAAAGCGAAACTTGCCGTTTAACCAATAGTGTGCAAGTAGGCATGGCATGCTATTTAAGCACGGCAATTTACCATGCAAGTCAGAGGTTGCATTTGCATTCTGGCTTGCGTCACGCGTGTGCGTTCTGTCGGCTGTCAATACCTACGCTGGTGATTTGATAGTTTCACCAACAATTGGCTACATCCGTGACTCATCTTGTTGCGGTATAACCAGCGAGACGAGCCAATTAATTGCAGAACCTGAACGACGTTATCCACATCATGATTACAACTCAACCACGGGAGCAACAATTCAACCAGAGTCCACCCAAGGCTCTAGAACATCTTCACACTCTGAACAATTCAGGAGAACGCATTACCAGGCCCTCTTAAGGGCCCCCTATCAGTAACAAATCTCTATTCAGAGCACCTTAACCGAGTTTGTAACGTCGTACGGCATTTACTTGAAGCCGGGGCGTTTACATTATATTTGTCGTTATTTAAATATATTTATTTTTTCGCTTCTTATGGTTATATGGCAGTGAAACATTAGTCACTTTTGGCTTTTGTATGGCTGTGCATAATGATAATGATGATGATGACGACGCCCACCCAATACATAATTATATGAATCAGGTCATGTAGATGTGTGCTTATTTGCTTATTTGTCGGTTAAATCATGAAGTCATGCGGCTAATAGTATATTTTAAATAAATTATTTAAACTTAAGACAATTAATACTAATATATGTGGTTAAAATTTTGTTGCGCAATTATATATTAGCTCGAAGCTTAATTGTTGATCCATGCTTTTCCGGGTTCATTGAAACTCTCGCTGAAATGGAGATTGGCGACGACGAACGACTAGCTGATCTCGAATACACTGACAATTCTGTTTTGATGGCAGGAAGGTCAGGCGAGCTCCAGAGAGCCATTAATTGCGCTTAAGCACTATCCATCTGGTACGGCATGAAGCTTAGCGCGACGAAACCAGTCGTGATGGCCATCGTTGATTTACAGCCTATGATTGTAATACTCAGCGCCTTGCTACCTGTCGCCATCGATTGACATATTTTCTTATTTGTTTATGTTTTGGAACAGTTTATTTGTATTTATTTTGTAATAATTGCAATTGATCACCTAGTGCTGCTATACAGACAACACTTAAATGACTATTTTCCAACGTTACGCGGAAGTGAGACATAAGTTCTTAAAACCAACATTGGTGGCTCGGGCGGTGACAAAATAACTATAATCAAGGTTGCGATCTTGATGTGAGCACCTGACCCATTAATTACTTACATATGTCAGTATAAACTAAAAATTTTATAGTGTAGAAGAGGCAATTGATCCAGTACACTGGTGTCGTCCTTATTGGGAGCTCATCATGTACTGGCCAGAAATTGCCGCGGACGTGCCAAGGCTCAAGCCCTGTCAGCGCCAAATTATGGCCAGTACATGATGAGCTCCCAATAAGGACAACACCGGTGTACTGGATGAATTGCCTCTTCTACACTATCAAATTCATAGTTCATACTGACGAAATGTAAGTAATTAATGAGTCAGGTGCTCACATCAAGATCGCAACCTTGATTATAGTAATAAGTTCTTAAATGCTGATTTATTGCTGTGTTAACCTTCATATTGATTGTTAGTACACGTTGATAGGTATTATTGTTATTTTGTGTGCGTACACACGCACATACATTTTTATAAAAAATTAAAAACTATTCATTTAAGCTTATATAGTATCGCATGTTTTCTTTCCATTTCCTACTGCAGTTTATTGATCATCATGCCATCTATCTGAGTCTGGACATCGATTTTATTTTGGACTGTTTCAAGACGTGTGTCTCATTTTTGAAGCGCACATGGACCAGTTCCGGGAGACCACTGCTTTTGATTCCAGTTTATCAATGGTTCTTTAAACCAAGTAGGTTGTTATACCTTACAAAGCCGAATTAATTAAAATTTTAACGCTCATAAATGCTGAAATGTATATTTGGTTATTTACAGATTTCCTTCACGTATGCCAGAGCCGAAATGTGGTATATGAAGCAGGTTTTCTTCAACATTCAAATAAATAGATCTTGGTGGTTCTGGGGATTCGATATTTACTTAACAGGTTGTTTTTAGACTGTCATTGATTGCGCGGGTGGTGACAGCAATTAATTAAATCAAGGTTGCGAACTTGACATAAATACCAATCCCGCTATATACATACATTTTCTCAATATGGAATACACATTGTATAATGTAGAAAAGGCATATTATCCCGTAGACCGGTTTCGTCCTTATTGGGACGTATTATTGTCATCCTTAGCAAGATTCTGTACAGTAATTTAAGAGTTACCAATAAACACAAAACCGGCCTACTGGATAAATTTTCTCTGCCGCCGCATACAATGCTTAGTTGATAATAACAAATATATGTACATAATGAGACAGGTGTTTATAGAAAGTTCGTAACCTTGATATAAATAAGTGTAATCTTAAATTTAATTTCAATTTACCAGGTTGCGTAATGTCCGTTCTATAATGACAGATTGGAGGTGACTAGCTAGAACTTTATGTCTAAAGAGATGCCATATGGGCTCCACCCGAAGGAAAGGCTAACCAAAAGCATAGGTTAGTATATAATTAAATGCTCTGTATTGTGTGCGGCAGGTTGGCGCAGTGACTTGAGTCACAGACTTTCAAGCAACTATGAAAAAACTTGTTTAGTTCTAAATTTCCGTACAACACCAATTTTATATTCGCCTAAATCGAGTTGGTATGCACTCCGATATGCGTGAATTCAATCTTCTACTGCATCTGCCTAAGTATGTTTGGTCACAGGTGCAATTAAAACTGTGGATTGTGTTAAGTGCAGATTGCATTGAAATTGTGTTTCTAAACCATAAGTGGAGGACGGTTGGGGGAATAAGTTTTCAAAGCTTAGTCAGGTACACAATATTTGAACGCCAAATTGGAACCAAATCTATCTTTATTGCTTCATTTCCTCTTCACATTTTTACTGTAGGTAAATGTACACCAAGTAGGCTTTGTCAATTACGACGACTGGTTAAAGAAAATGGGATTGGTGTTTACTTAACGCTCGCAAACTTCATTTAAAGAATTGTTACTACCACCCGCGCAATCAATTAATGTTTAAATGTACACCGGTTGCTTATAAACTTTACAAACATTCACAAAGGGTTTTATTATATCATTTGGCTTATAGTGATAAGATAATGTGAATAAAATACGGTTATCTTGTCAGTTTTTTTGTTTTCATGTCTGTCTCTCATCAATTTTAAACCATTAATTTATTATAATTAAACAAACATTGGTTGCGCGGGCGGTGACAAAATTTACTATAATCAAGGTTGCGAACTTGACCCATCAAGTACACACATTTGTCAGTATAAACTAAGCATTGTAGTGAATTGCCTTTTCTGCACTAAACAATTCTTAGTTTATACTGAAAAATGTGTGTACTTAATGGGTCAGGTGTTTACACTATTTTACTAGCCTTCAAGCGTCATATTGTGCAACTGATTAAATCCAATAATTTAAAGAATTATTGTCACCTGCCGCGCTATCAGTCGTTTAATTGTATTACTTGTATGTATGTAGTGAAAGCCGCAAAAATTCATGTTCGTGACTGCAATTGTGCAGCCGACATTTCCAGTTATGTACAATGTATGTGAGACTCCTAGAGGTGAGAGACGCATTGCGATTTGATCCTCGCTAGACAGTTTGCTGTAGTACTATAATACTTTCCATGAAAGATCACAACGCGTCGGTACGCGCAGCTAACGGTAGTTTTGCTTTGCTGTGTGATTTTTTAAATGCAACGGAATTTGTTTTTATATCAAGCTCGCGAACTTGACTATTGTCTAATAGAAAGTGCATAACTTTTTACGTGGTAACTTGGGCTCTTGACTGTTTCAGACTGCTGCGAACTCATTCGAAACACTTTTCGTGTGCTTATTAAAATTTATCGTCTATTCTTGACTTAATAAATTTGAAAAATCAAGTGAGAACCCTGAAAATTTATGTGAAGTGTCCCAGGGGAACAGCAGTTGCGATGGTTCAGGCGGTTGTAAGTGAAGCGGTAATTCGCTATGCACTCTGCCAGAAAATTGGATCGATGTGCCTACGGCAAAGATCACTCGAAATGCGCGAGGCTACGGTGGGGGATAAATTGTGTATTTTAATTAGAAAGTTCGGTGAGCAGAAAAGTTTTATGTATAACCGTATGCACATGACAGCGCACATTTTGTAATGATACTGTTATGTCCACCTATGTTGGGTGGTCCACGTACATGTATGTCGTCTGGATTTATTATCAGCGTATAGTCCAGACGAGACTTAATTATGCCTAATTCTGCAGTCAAATTATTCATTTGAGAAGTCAGTCCCTGAATCAACGTTTCCAACCCATCAGAAGCCATTTTAAATGTACCACACATGCTTTATTTTTACTCAATTATATATAGAATTTTGCTCGCACAACGAGCATCGATTTAATAAAACAAATTTACACATATTAATTAATTTATGTTCACTTCGGCTCGAAGTCTGCTTTTATCATTGGGCTGACTGCTTCATTCTTATACGGGCGCTTCTGCGAGGAATTTCTGTTGAAATAATGTCTGCCCTAGATAAGACCCTTTGTTCATTATTTGTCTTAAAGGTGGCTATTGCCACAGATACTATATGAGTAATATCGCCAGAAAAATTAGTCTCAACTTTTCCTATAAATCTTGCATCTTAAAATACAACGATACTTTTTGGGGAATCGATAGAAATACTAGACATATTTGTAATAAGAATGTGTGCTGCACTAATTTAATTATGGATATTTTCTTAACAACGTAATTGGTGCAACTGATTATGGACTGCCATTTATGAAGTCAAGAATTTAGATGGATTCCAGCCAGCATAGTGGCATTTTTGTTCAAATTTTGCTTCATTGCTTCAATTATCTTGCATTAGCTTGGCTATTATATCAGTTTTGTAGCTGGTATAGTTAGCGGCTTCATTTGGTTTTACGAATTTTCCAGTTAAAATTGGTGGAACCACGGGTCTCCACGTAGATTAGACATCACCAAGACGAGCCAAACGACAAATAGCAGGCAATGTCATACACTAAATGATGCCACACACGGATGTACAGTCGCCTAGATCCACCCTTTGTATTGCATTTTGTCTTCCTGATCACGAGACGCAGCATCACTATGATGACTTGAGTAACAAATTTCAAAGCATTAGTGAGCGCTGCTGTCGTCGTCTCGCTCGCAGTAATGGCGCCAAGCGTTCTGAATAAATCACCTGAGGCTCAGGCACAAATTCGCACGTAGGATGATGACTCACTACCATGGGTCTATATGCAATTTAGCTTATGCAATGTGGTTGCCTATATGCTCTATTGTAAATGTTTGGAAATTTTATTGCTGCTGTTCATTGTAAATTTTTAATTCTATTTTTTAAATCTCAAGATGGTGATCTGCAACCACAATTTGCTGCAACAATAAAGAAGCTAAAAAGTGGCTACATAAATGCTACCAGGTTAGATATTTTTGCATGCGTTTGCATAGTTTCCAAAACTTTCTCAATTTTACTAAAGATACGATAGCTAAATTTACTAAAAGTTAAAGCTTGTATAATTAAAAAATGGCTTTTAAATGATTTTAAATTGTTTTTTTAGAGTTATACTCGGCACACTGCAGAATTTTGAAGAAACTTCATGTGTGACAAAGTTAAATTTTCTCAAGTCAGCCGGTAAGTAATTCAGTTTTAATTGGAAGCGATGAAATGTGTTAACGAGCATATTTGACAATTCACCAATTTTATAAAATATAAAACAATAATTGGAAATGCACCAAAATAAAAGCTGATGCTAAAAAGCTTTTTAATAACATTTATCATACATCGAATTAACGTATATATATATATATATATATATATATATATATATATATATATATATATATATATATATATATATATATATATATATATATATATTTATATTTATATAGGAGAGAGAAGACCTAAAAATCTTGGTAACGTCTTGTTATTTATTTGTTTTTGATATAAAGTAAACGTCGTTAAAATGTATAATGCATTTCATTTATAATACCCATTTCGTCCTTACTGGGCGCTCATTAATTAAATCCAGAATGGCATTGGCTGAGATTGTAATCCATGAATATTTGATAGAGTGTTATGAAACTTATCCCACCACCCCCCTCGCCTTAACACCAAAGCCACGAATGCATGACTTTTTCAATGTGTGTGTAGCCTCAGGATAAC
>JAQBSW010001498.1:0-131794 GCA_029291075.1 Eudiplozoon nipponicum | reverse complement strand
CTGTAAGACCAATCTCAATTCCTTATACTCTTCTTCCAATTTATGCTCAAAACACATTACCTTATGTTTATTTAGAAACTAATTTGAATAAAAAAAGAAAATAAAAACATACAGGTACCGCTGAATTATGCAAACAATTTCCTAAGAATGACAAACTGCAGATAAAAGGTCAAAGTAGAACAAGAACACGTAACGTCGCTAAATAAATGCAGTCGCATGATCAGATTTACGACACACCGAATCATGGAAAGTTTCCCAGAGACCTGCCCATAAAATATTGTTCAAAAGAAATAATGCTTTGTGCAACAGAGTGTTGCATAATTATCCGATCTCTATCTTATGTGAAGAAACAAGTTATACGGTTAGTGGCTAACAATTCGTGCATACAATTTTATTTCGAACATTATTCTTTTCTTAATTTTTTATGCCTTATCATTGTTTAAATATAATAATTATGTTAGTCTGCGATTTAGAGAAACGTAAGTATGAATTGATTAGTGAGAAAAACAAAATTAGATTTATGTTGATTTTCTTTCCTCACGCCGATGTTTCTAAATGTATGGATGCTTTTATCCATAATACGCGTAATCTAGAGATTATGAAGCTCACAATTATACACCATAGAATGTTTGATATTTTGGTTACCTAGAACTTGCCATATATAAGATTAGCTTAGCTGTAACTAATCTTTTAGTATAACTTACTTAAATGAAATTGATTAAGAATCTAATTGAATTGCTTAAAGAAGGATTTTCGTACAGTTTAAACGATAATAAAATAAATGAGATAATTACAGAGGCCGTTAAAACATCGCAATTCCTTCCAGATAAAGATACGATTAAATTTGAATTAGACATAGCCATAAAGATTTTAACATACGGTGGTAGATATAAGCATATTTATGAAGACAAATAACTTGGACACGTGTTGATAACAAGCAATTGTATATGTCTGCAAACATGTAAATGAGGAGTGAACGTTTAGATGAGTTGAAGTAGTAACTATGAAAGGATTTTGGAAAAAAAACATGTTTATATACTAAATATAAAACGACCCAACTGAGAAGTCTCAAAGGATAATGAAGCATATCAAAAGCATTGGAATAATTCGTCGTTTACTCACTTCTCTTCTATAAATATCAGAAGGAATGAATATTTCGATTAGACACATTATGAAGATACTGAAAACCTTAATGGTTTTTCTTTTATATTTATGAATTAGATGTAGAGACAAAATAGGGCCTTAATGTTAGAGACATTATCGGTTCCGATAAAGTAACCTCTTAATGAATTATTAGAAAAAAACTTAAATAAGATGAATCAGATGTCCAAATTGTATATTCGGTTCTCGGATGATATATTTCTTTTTTAAAACCATAGAGAGGATTACATTTCAAAAAGATTAATCATAGCTAATCAAATGAGCGACCTTCAATTTAAGAGCTAAAGTAGTCGTTTGGTTAATTACCGCTTATGGAGACTAAATTAATAAGAAATGGTCTAAAATTAGGAGAGATATTTTCTCGATTACCCTTCTTAATTTTGAGTGATACCATTCGTATAGGAGAAAAAATCAGTACCTTAATGTCAGTTGAAATTAGTAATCTCTGACTAACAGGTGTAAAATAGGGATATTTCTTGAACATTTTCACCGTTCGAGGGTCTCATTTTGATTTTCCACGATTTTTATGCGTGGGCAATCGCTTTGCACTATACGTTTCGCAAAGATCCGATTCGTCCACATTTCCAATTACACATTGTGTTCGTCTTCGTGGCAGCTGGAAGCTGATTCATCCCGTTCCTTCGAAGGCTTCCATCTCATTCGTACTAACCACTGGAAATGAGGTACGATTCAATCTTCGAATATAAGATTCTACCTCATTTCTAGTGGTTAGTATGAACGATGGTGAAGCCATCAGAGGAACGGGAAGAATTAGCACCCAGCCACCACAAAGACGAATTCGATGCGTACTTGGAAATAAGGAACAATCGGATTATAAAATGGGATGTTGAGATTAAGCAGACTTCGGGAAATATTCAGTGTTAATAGCTGCCTTCACAAGTTAACAGAAGCAGCGGCGATGTATATCGTTAGTTAATTTAATCAAAAGTCAAAATAAGATAAACCTGATAGAGCGGATGAGGATCGTTGTGTCAAAGTTATATCGGATTCCAAACTAAGCAGGAGAGTAAATTACAAAATACGTAATGTTTTACGGAAATTACTTAGCCTAGATACAAAACTCCCTTTCCAAAAATACAAAATTGAATACATAGCCATATACAATTTAAAGAATCTAACCTCATGCATGTGAGTGAAACAATGGGGGAAAAAAGTATGAAAAGAGGGGAACATAGTACTGTATGTAAATATGGATATGTTCGTAGATAATATCTTGATTGCAAATTAGCGAAGACTGGAAGTAATATTAACCAGTATGGTTTGCGACGCATATCGATATGTAACTATTGAAGAAAGAAAACACTGATGAGATAATTTCTCAAAATCTAGTTCAGAAATGTCATTATGAATGAAACAGCAGTGGAAAAATCGCTGGACTCTATTTAGTATGCAGCATTACCTAATGTAGTAAACTAACTTGAGCAAAATATTAACTCTTTGGAAGATGTTTAGTATGTAGGTGACTAGGAATTTACTACTCGTCAATTAATTTGTAAGCTTTATAACATTTTCATAATTCATGTATTGATATCCTGTTATTGCTAGTGATATTTTTGCAAGTAAAATTCGTTAACAAACTTATTTATTAATTAAATCATCAGTGATAGCGCGGGTGGTGATAACAATTCTTTAAATCATGTTTGCGAGATGGAGATAAACACCAAACTTTTCGTATCTAAATAGTCGCAAACATGGAAGAATTGTCACATTTCCATATAAAATTGCTGCTATCTTTCATTACTACGTAATTACTTCTTTTAATTTAAAAGCCTATCTTAATTAAGCGTGTCCTTTGCATACTAACTTGAAGATAATTTAGCATTACAAGACTACAGGTTTATATAATTAGTTTTATTTTGCTCTCTTCCTAATTATACTCGTCACTCTCAATTTCGCTTTTACAAAATGTAAGAAGAAATAGCTAATCAACGTCGGATGATTGAAATTATTGATTTAGTATGTTGGTAAGCTACATGCATACGACTAATCCTAGAATTTAGTCTTAAGCGTGCAAAAACGTTATTATTACATTAAATCATGGTAGTTTCACTTTAATGAATGTAAAAAAGCATGTCATTATTTTTAACTTCATTTTTCATTAAAAAAACGATCATTGGTTTCGCGGTCAGTAATAGCAATCATTTGTTTAAATCACATAGACGCGATCTTGATATATACATTTGTCAGTATAAACTAAGCATTATATAATTCAGAAAAAAATCAATTTAACCAGCAGATCGGTTTCAATTTTACTGGAAACTCTTCAAGCACTGTTCACAAATTTACCACGAACAGGGCTCGAACCTAGTAACGTTTGCTTCTGAGTCTGACTCTATCTACTGAACCAACCTGTATCGGACCAGATTATTGCCCATAACATTTTTTTTGCACATAAATGCAGACACGCGCATTTCACCATAAAATGTGCTACCAATCTTACAATCGGTATTTATAACGACACATGAATTAAAATCGAAATTATTTTCTGAAAAATTTATGTTTATCACTCGTTAAACCGAAGACAATTAGAAGAAACTTCAGTTGTATTTACACAGTACCAATGATTAAATTTTGAAAACCGAAAAATTTTCTCAAATATACTAAAGAAATAAAGACAAACATTAATAGTAAACATTGTCTTTATATGACTTTTTGAGTATGCCTATTTTTTCAGTATAGGCTAAATATAGTGAACTCAATAATTCTGAGATAATATTGTCTTATTAGGCAATTCTCAGTAACAGCCATGAGTTGAACCCCAGAGAGTTTTGTTCTGAGCCAATCAATTTAACCAATATACATTGTGTACAACTTTCAATTTAACAAAAGAACGATTTCAACCTTACTTGGTTCATTTTTGCGAGCAGCAAACGAACCAACAAAAACGGAAAAAAAATTACTAAAAGAATAGAACTAACATGTCCTATTGGTACATTGCATTTTCTATTTTATAACATTTTGTTGCTCTGCGTGATTCGTGGCCAGTCGAGTAAAATATCATGTTGATGGAACTTATGACAGTTTAGTCCAGGTGAGTGTTGTATATATACAAACATATATATATATATATATATATATATATATATATATATATATATATATATATAGGTAAAGTGAAAATATAGAATAAGATGCCAAATAAAATCTAATTACTAAGCAATTGCTCCATTTTTACTGCAAAAGTCCACATTTGTGACTTAAAATTTTAAATAATATTTTTAAATGCTCAAATATTTTTCTCATCTCTAATGCATGCGTGCTTAATATGAAGTGGCGACCGCATTTCAGATTTTCAAGATATAGAATATAACTTGCAACTACAATGTATGCAAGGCTACTAGAGGTGAGAGCCGCATATCTAATTTTGCTTTCCATATATATGCGAAGCGGTTTGATCCTCGCTGGTCAGTTTGCCGTCGTTCTCTGATGATGATCATGGAAGGTCGAAATGCGTCAGTGCGTTGCGGCTGGCGGCAGTTTTGTTATGTTGTTCGACGACTGGTTAAATACAATTTGGTTGGTGTTTACTTAAAACTCGCAAACTTGATTTAAAGAACTATTTGATTAAATCCCAGTTAGTCAAATGTCTTATTGCTCTTCTAATAATCAAGGACAGTGTAAATGTGTAATATAAATAGCTATTATTTGCGACCGATTAAATACAATGTGATCAATATTTACCTTCGTTTCACAAATCAACATTAACAAAAAATAATTGTGTCGATATTAAAGCGACATTTTAAAATACCTTAGCATCACTAATCCAGCATAGTACAAGGTTCCATTTAACATAATTTCTCAAAAGTCGTATAGACGTATGAATATGGCGCTTGAATTTTAATGAGCTTCAAATAACACAAGCCGCATAAAATTATTCATTCTAAGTAGAAATGCCATATTAAGTGATTTCATGTTTAGAATGTATAATAACCCACTGTTAAAGTAAAAGGCTTTATGATAAAATTGAACTTCAATATTTCTTCAATAACATACTTCTAATATGTCATTATGATTGCACTAATTGTATTCAAAATGTACGCCAAAACGACTTATTGGCCTTGCGACGAGTTCTATTCATGATTTTAACTTTCATAAAAAAATATGCATTAAATTTAAACAAATTTAACCAGCAACTTTGAGCATAAACTGCATAAATTATAAATTTTCTGTCTGGAGTCAATAAAGCTTCGTTAACCTAATAACAAAAAACAAGGTATTAGTAAATAATCGATGGATGCCTTACAACTATAGCACTAATAAGAGAAGATACAGCACCATTCTGTCATAAAAAATAATAGGATTGTAGCCAATCGAATTATTATTATAACATAATTTACCGATAAATTTCATGTGTAGTCTACCTAAAACAAAAACAAACTGCTGATATAATGAAAAAATAATTGGTTACGTGGATAGTGATAACAATTATTTAAATCAAGGTTGAGAAGTTGATATAAACACCATTCCCATTATATTTTTATGGAGGAAAACTAAGCATTGTGTAATGTAGTTAAAGTTTTTCTTCCAAAAAACCAGTTTCGTCGTTATTGAATAAATTGCCTTTTATACAATACATAATGCATAGTTAGTACTAACAAAAAAAATAAAATATATATATGTATAACGTAAATGATGTATATTTCAAGATCACAAAATTGATTTGAATAGGTGTAGGATGTCTCATTTATTTTACGTTTAATCAGTGAAAATCTGACTATAGTAAGGTCGTAAACAATTTCCTCAGGAATATTAATAAACATCTGATAAGCATACGATTACACCATCATAAAATTCAGCACATGACTTGTGAATATACATAGGACACGTCTGCGCAAATTGAGAGAGAACGAAATTAGTTAGCAAGACTTTACCAAAACTAGAATTTAAGAATTTTATCATAATAATAAAATATAAATGTATTTAGTACTTAAGGTTAAACTGAACAAGAAAATTTTGATGAATATGTTCAATGGACTGATTAAAAGTTCTGGACCAAAGCTTAAAAATAATGAAACGTGAAAGTGAAAATCTCCTTCAGCACTGCGAAAAGCTGAACTACCACGTAAAGTATCGTCAGGCGATCATCGAGTGTAATCGAAAACAAAACCTGCTCTACAAAATTCATATTAAGCATAAAATGGAACGAATATTCGCGAAAACATCCACTTAAACGTATATAAACAGTATATATTCTAGGAAAAGAAAACACAGTGAATAATCAGGAGTATGTATATTGTGGATAATTGGCAGTTTGTTCAGAGGAGACGTAACAACACAAATAACAAACTGTCAGTTATATCCATTCATGGATTTTATTTTATTGGATTAATGATAAATATACAAACTTATAATCTTTACTTGCGCAAGTGGTAAAAATTATTAATTAAATCAATGTTAAAAAACCATAAATCCCATTACATAAATATTTGTTTGTATAAATTAAGCATTCTATAAGATAGTAAAGGCAAATCATTCGGGAGGCCGGTTTTGTTATACACGGGAACTCGACAAATAATGTCCCGTAATTTCGGTGGACAAGGTTCGAACCAGGTTACATTCGCTTTGGAGTCTGGGAAACTATACACTGCGTCAAACTAATGCGCATTACAAACAACTTTGTATTATATAAAAACTTATGGTTATGGTTAATCTTCTCTATAGTTTGAGCTTATTTGGCGTCTCTTTCGAAAGATGTTCCTGCTATCCAACCCAAGTCTAGCATTACGGAACAGACACCATGCAAACAGAAGTCGTATGGAATTGAAAAATTAAAGAATTAGAAAAAACATTTACTTCGCGGGTGGTGGTAAAAATTATTTAAATCAAGTTTGCGAGCTTAAAATAAATCCCAATCCCAATTCGTTTACATTTCACAGTATAAACTAAGCCTTGTAAAAGTTATAAAAGGCCATATAAACAATAGACGAAATCGGACTATATGATGAATGTCTTTTCTACATTATATGATGCTTGGTTTATACTTAAAAATTGGATTAGTGTTTGTGTCAATCTTGAAACTTTTAATTACGTAAATGCCTATTACATAGTCATCGGTTGTTAAATGGAGCATTTACGTGTAATTTGTGCTAAATAATCATTTATCCATTCTCGTCTGTTTTCTGGCACTTAACATCAATGACCAAAGACTTCCAGTTTCTCAGCTTTTGATTGAGCTATACGGCTTTCTGTTATTGACGAAAATACCTAGTAACCGTATCACCTTCACAAGTTTTCTTATTCCAGCCCGAATAACTTTTAGCATCTATGCAAATTTCGTAGTCTGAGGTATTCGAGGATTATCCCTTTCAGCGTTTAATAAAATTAGACAGTTGAAGAAAGGTGTAATACGTCGATTTGTAATTTAGGTAGACACACGTGTTTGAAAATAGGTATTATCCGAATCTTATGAGATTACCGTTAGCACCACTAGCTTAGAATGTTTCAAAGTAATATGAATAGATTAATTTGAATGAGATAAACACAAATACGTGCATCTTGTGCTGACATTGTGCTATGAGTTATAAAGGGGCCTAAAGGATGATCTATGTAAAGAAGAATGGATACGTTCCGGGAAAATCGGCTAAAGCGTGTTTAAATCAACTTCAAATCGAAATATTACATTGCACCCCTAGAATTGATGGGTAATTTGGTGGTTTCAGGTCGAAAATAACAAATGTAAATCGTAGGCTCACATGCGACAACTATGAAAACTAAAAAATAACTCGTTTAGGTGCTGATGACCAGATATTACCGCTATCCTGATTGTTTATTGCCCACAGGTGGAAGTAGTCGTATAAAAGTCGAGAAAATGAACGAGTTAGGAGCACCCAAATCGCATACGGGTTGTCGCTTTGCACTATCAGTTTCGCAAAGATCCGATTGATTCCCCATTTCCAAGTACGCATCGATTTTGTCTACTTTTTGGCTGGTTGCGAATTCGTCCCTTTTTTCCGAAAGCTTCAACAACGTTGATACTAACCACTGGAAATCAGGTACCATCTAATCTTCGTACATACTTTCCAGTGGTTATTGTGAACGACACTGAAGCCTTCGAAGAAAGGGACGAATCCGCACCCAGCCAAAAAGAAGTCAAAATGGATGCGTACTTGTAAATGGGGAATCAATCAGATCTTTGCGAAACTGATAGTGCAACACGACAACTCGAGAACGCAAATCGCGGAGATTCAACATGTGAAGCTTGCACTGTGCAAGCATTCGTAAGACAACCAACAACAGATGTTTTCAATAAATGATCTGGCTTCCTGATTTTAATCGGTGACGAATACATAAATTAAAAATAGAAACAGCCGAATAGAGTGGAAAAAGCTATTTTCTTACTCGATAATGTTTGTACAGGTAGTGGAAACCTTAGAAGATTTATGGATAAACAGTATAATACATTTAATTCATGCTCATAACGTCGAATTTAAATGCATTCAAGTAAAAAAACATACTAAAACAGCAACACCTCATTCAAACATCAATTTTCAAATAATAACCTTCTTATTTCATAAGCAACGTATATATTGTTAATGACGTCATGTCGAGAAGCGGTGTAAAATGTATTCGTATATCTTTTTACATCAGGATTCAGTATATTTTAAATTATTCCAATATTCATCACATTTCTCCATGCCCATATTGCAATTTGATCCGTATCAACTGGTTCTCTGCTACGTTCTGATAACAACCGTGTGACCGATGGTAGTTTTGTTATGTCGTGCGAATGGTTATATAAAACAGGATTGGTGTTTCTCACAAGATCACATACTTGGTATAGTGAACTACTAATAAATGTTTTATTAGTCACGGAGTATCAAGTAACAAATTCGTAATTTAGGAAATCAAGAATATACTGAAGTCCGCTTAATAGAAATGTTTAGTTCCGTTAACACATACGTTTCGTGTTCACAAGCTAATCAGAAATAAGGACCGGCACTACACCCTAAACTCACTACACTATTGGTAAATTAATATGAGCTGTAAGAACAGCGCAATCTCTTATGCGTACACACATTAATGCATTGTTACATTAAAAGAATTATACTAACAACGCAGTGCGATATAAAGTATAATTTTATGCATCAGATAATACTTTCCGTTCATGCTGCCTTTGGTGTATCCTTCTGGTCACAACTGAACTAATTTGTTACTAGGTTCGCAACACCTAATACATACTTTCATATATATTAGCTCTCCGCAACAAACAGTATTTAACGCAATGCTATATCAGACACCACAAAAGATATACATACCAAAGCAGACTCGGTGAGGTGTGCAACACTAAATTCCGTTTTGAAATGGGGAAATATCGTTGACAGGAATAATAAAAAGCATTTTACACACCTTCCATGTTAGCAAAGCTTCAAATAATGGTCTTGATCGATATGCATAATCTCAATATCGTGCTAATTATGAAGCCATTCCATTACAAATGTAACATACACAACTATACCGGTTGTAACTTGTCGATTCACAAATTTGGAAAAAATTGTCAGTAGTATTGTATTGGTACAATATGCTTTCGGTGAGTTTATTCTACACCCAAATTTCATTTAGTGCACTCAACGTTAATTTTATCACAGTAGAAAAGGCAAATATAATAAAAGTAAAAAATAAATGTTGAAATAAACAGATGACCACCAATATGGACGCATGCCAAAATTATCAGTACCACAATTAAACACACAAAAGGACTAAATATAAAGCAGGTAAATAATTGATCAGAGTAGAAAGTGTAGTGAATATACGAAGAAGAGAATGATAAAAAACAGACACAATCAAAAAATCATAATAATTTCACTCTTTCCATGCATCGTAAAACAACCGCCAAATTCATGTTGTTTTTATTATGCATAAAATGACTGGTAAAGCACTGGGTTTGGTGTTTATATCGTGTTCACAGACTTGTTTCTCTCCCAGTAAAATTAAGCATCATTACGAAAAATGGCTGATAATGAAATACAGAGAACGATTATGGCAATGTGTATAGAGGCTCTTTGGTCGCTACCATAGGAGACAACCTGAAATGCTAGGCTCGGATATCCAATATATGCGGAATGATAATTGCATTTAAAACAATTAAATTAATAAGCACTTTCTCTTAAGCTAAATGTCTTAAGTCCTTCAGTCAATTGCTCTGTATCCTCACACTTATTGCAGTTATCCAATATGTTAAAATATGATTTATTGCAGTATATTTATTGCAACAAAGTGAGAATGCTCACCGTCTCACTGATTGATATAGCTTGCCTTTCTGGAAGTGAAAACCTTCAAAACAGAATATCCACGATTATTACCTGAAGGGAATTTGAGACCCTTCTCGTGATATCAATAAGGATAATAATTTGTGGTCAACTTCAATAATTTATTGTCAAAATATCGCTTCGTTAAATAAAGATCAGGAAAAAATAAGGCTAAGCCAGGAACATGCAGTATGCCAACCACGAAATTCAAAATCTCAAGGCGACTAAATGATAAAGTCATCAAAGACGAGTGAAAATCTTCGACAATATGCAAAGAGAAAATTCAAAAAAATTCGCACATTTATTTTAAAAACAAAACTTAGTTTGTGAAACCAGCCGAAACATTAAATAAAAATACATTTGTTTTTATAAGGGGGCTAATTAATGTCCCATAAGTTAATTGACCTCCAATGTGCATGAAAATGAGCGACAGACTATGCATATAAATTTCGCACCAGGGATTTACTGCGAATAATGTATCCGAAAAATCGCTGATTGGGATCTAAATTGAAACTTGTTGAAGTGTTTTATTGCCCTGTATGTTGTTTGATCTCCGTTAGATACTCTTTGTTGCGGAGAGCTAAAATAGATTCATTTACCTAATAAGTGTTGCGCACCTAGTAACAAATTAGTTCAAATATGACCAGAAGGATAACCTAAAGTCCGCATGAACGGTACATATAATCTCAAGCACATTCGTTTCGTGCTTACTGGCGAGTAACCATTAGGAGCCGATATTGCGCTCTTTTACCCTATATATATTTGGGTGAGGAATGTGTGAAAATGAGGCGGTACACCCGATCTACAAATGTGTAAACATGCAGTACAGAAACTAATTGTATATAAAGTCTTCGACAATGCGGACGTCAGTTAACTCTAATTATATATATATATATATATATATATATATATATATATATATATATATATATATATATATATATGTTACATATATTTATTTATATATATATATATATATACCAAGTCTGTAAAGGCTAACAACACTAAGGCTTTTGTGTTAGTATCTGATATCAACACTATAGTTGCCGAAAGGTTACATGGTACCAACACTAAGTTTTCCGAGTTGGTACTTGGTACCAAAAAATGGATTTCAGTATACGCTGAAGTTCATCAAAATTGAGAATTGCAACTATTTCTGAACACCTTTTACTCCAGAAAAATTGTTGAAGTGTTTAATTGCCCTGTGTGTTGTTTGATCTCAGTTAGTTTGTTTCGTTTCATGACCAAGGACTCCAAAGAGCGATTTTAAGTGTTATTGGCAGCGATAATCTCTTTTTCGGTGTTGTCACCAGGTTTTCTCGAGAAGTTGAGCATAAAAATGAGATCCATCCGATCTTTCCTTAAATTGAGAAGTGGATAAGCGTTTAATTAACCATTATAGGCCATAATGATCGCATTACTTATCGAGAAACTCGTGCCAGAGCGATTTTGGATTTGCACGTTTGTATATTTCATCTCCCTTTCGAAGTAATAAATATGCTAGTTGAAATCGACTAAGCTATTTAAAAGCTATAATCTGGTTTCCAGATTAAAATATGCTCGTGACTGGACTAAAATTGAATTTCAAGCAATCCGGTGTGCTAGATTGTGCTTGTAATCGTCAGTGAGTGAAATTTGCTGTTTAGTTTACCAAAATATCATCAATTTAAATCTCAATCCGATTACGTTCCTCGTTTGTTATTCAACTCTTTTTCTTGATTTGACTGTGCAAAAAGAAGAGCTTCAGTTAGTAGAAGTTTTGTTATTTACATATTCTATGTTGCTAAATCTAACATATAAGCAATAATGTACTAGGTAATGCGCACTAAGTTTGAAGTTACTTCAAATAGGACCAGAATGATTGGTCAAAATGAGCATAATAAAGGTATCCACAAACGCGTTTCGTGTTTATTGGAGACTCAGGATTAGGAGTCGGCGCATTGTCAAAAAAACCCCTAAATATTCGGTCAATAAATGTGGAATACATGGTTGGGATATTTGTAAATGACAGCCAGTCTTAATAAAACCAGATTTCATCTATCTAGGCGATTAAACTTACAACTTATTCCATATTCCATATTTGGCCAAAGTTGGCTTCCAGCTAAATGGCGTCCACCAATGTTAAATAAATTTGAGTATCATTTACATTAATTTAAAAAAATAAAACTATCAATAAACAGCATATATCCTCACAGATGAGACCAAAACTACACTGGACACCACGATGAAGGCGTCGGCAGTCGCCAGGATTAGTAATTTCCAAACAAGTAAGATATAACAATAATATTTATTGCCGCCGTTTACAACGATAGGATAACCATCATGCTTACTTGAATCGTCTGCGTAAACTTTAACTAATCTTATTTTATTTTCCTTAGCTAACTCAGTGATATTTTTATAACTTAAACATTCCAATTTTTGCAGCATCTTTACCCAGACAAAAATTCAATTCCCTTCAGGAGCACAACTGTTTTAAAAAGTTAACTGTTCTCTTTTATTACCAAACCATTTCGCATAAGTAGGACATCAAATACTCGAAAAAGTCTACAGATGCACAACAGAGCATGTCTTTGTAAAATAATCAATTTATTTTTGTCGCATTGATACATTGAAACGCTGTCGTCATACAGGTAAGGTTATTAAATTTTCTAAATATTTGTTTATTTTATAGTTGACTTTCTCCTACACTAAAAAAGAACCCTATTGATTGAGGAAAATTTTATTACTTTCTTGAAGAAAAACATGCCATCGCTATCAGCATAAAATGATAAGCGCCATTGTACATGCGCGATTCATGCCCTTCATATTTGAAAGTTGACAGAAGACGATTTTGTGCGCCTTAAGGCGTGTAAAAGTCACGTAAATCGAAAAAGACACACGTCTAGTGCACACAAGTCCTATGCTATCGTGATAGGTGATTTGATGAGCATCAACTGGACCGAGATTTTCTGAAGGACTAATATACGTCCACGTATAGAATATACCTAGTAGATCATTGTTTCAATCATATTTTTAATTTCGTACTCTTCCATTCTCTCTCCCCCTATCTCTCTCTCTCCCTATTCTCTAATATATTATTAATATTTTACAAATCTCCACTATCTACCAAACAATGACACCTTATGCCAGTGTTAGGTTTTGATGTGTAGGGTATTAATCAGATTCACAAAAGGCACGATGAAACAAACCTTCCTCACGATGAAATTCGATGAGAGATTCCCCAAGCTGTGTAAAATAAGACGAACCAGTAAGGTTAATAATGATTCTAGCTTGTAATAAACAAACCCAATTTGGCTATTTCGTGTGACTAGTTAGCTACAATAGGATTGGTGATTATCTCAAGGTCGCAAATATGATTTAGAGAACCAATAAGGTTATTTCTTTAATTCAAGTTTAAGAAATTGAAATGATCACAAATTCTATTTCCTTCAACGAATCGCAAAACAGCAGAAAAACCAGTATCGTTAGATTGTGCCACTGGTAAAATAAGATAGGATTGGTTTTTATCTTAAGTATGCGACATTCATTTAAATTTATTTTAACATCAACCACGTATTCACCGATTATGCAAGTCTTTATCGTATATAACAAAAATGTCTGGAAATGTCGGCAGCACAATTTTTTTGCCGCAGGCCGTAACCACAATTCTTTGAATCAAATTTGTGAGCTTGAAATCAACACCAGTCCCGTTGTACTTAACCTGTCGTAGAACAACATAACAAAGCCACTGTCAGTCACACGTACTATGTTTTTCGAATTGTTAAATTAAACGCGACTGGTGCTTATTTTAAGCTCGCAAGCTTGATTTAAACGAAGTAACGCGATTCCGTCTATTAAGTTCGTAGGGCAGATATCATTCAAAAGGTATGGAATCGACTAATTGTTCTTTTCTAAACATCTTTCTCATTAATTGTTTACTGAACTCAGTAACTTCCCTGTTGTTATGTAGGCTTCAAGGGCTATTATAATTTTACATAGCTATTTAGACTAACAGGTTGAATAAAATTTCTGTAGTAGACGTGTGATATCAAGGTGCATGTTAATGCCTGTAGAGCCTGGAGGATATGCCAAATGCAAAATAAAAATGGTATGATAGCTCTAGCGCTAAAGTTTTGTGTTCAACCGACCACGACTATCTCTTTTACGATTATTCCAACCTTAATCAGTGAGGAGACGAAGCATCAGTTCGTAACTTGCATTAGGTAAGAACCATGTGACAAGAAAAAGTTCCTCTCACCAGAGAATTGACGTGGGAACTTGCACATCAGATTTGACATGTTGACATATTGGATTGGTGCTTTTCCACAAACTTCGTGTAATAAATTCTACCAGAGTCGAGTTACCATAACAATATTCATCCACATCTCTAATTGCCGATACTTTCTTATGTAAAGAATTTATTGAGATTTAAAGATATGGCATTAGAGCCTTTTTATCTTAATTCGTCCCGGGCAGCGCCCGGTACCTCGGTTGTCTAATTCTATATATATATATATATATATTTATATATATATATATATATATATATATATATATATATATATATAACGGTCTGTAAAAGTATCAACATTATTATATAGAAGAAATTCCAAAATTCATGAAAAATGAAAATAAAAACATTTGAACAATCATTGATTGCGCGGGTGGTGGTAAAAATACTTTAAATCAAGTTTGCGAGCATGAAGTAAACACCAATCCAATTTTATTTAACCAGTCGTCGAACAACATAGCAAAACTACCGTACGTGTGACTGACGGTAGTTTTGCTATGTTGTTCGACGACTAGCATAATACAATGGGATAAGTGTTAACTTCAAGCTCGCAATCTTAATTCGAAGAAATTCTGAGCAACTGTTATCGTATGTTCTTTAAATCAAGTTTGCGAGCTTGAAGTAAACACCAATCCCATTGTATTTAACCAGTCGTCGAACAACATAACAAAACTACCGCCAACCGCAACACACTGACGCGTTCCGACCTTCCTTGATCATCATCATAGTACGACGGCAAACTGACTATCGAGGATCAAACCGCATTGAATATATATGGAAATCAAATTTTAGATATGCGGCTCTCACATCTAGCAGTCTTGCATAAATTGAACTTGACTGGAAATGTTGGCTGTACAAATTCTATGCAGTCACGAACATTAACTGTTTGCAGCTTTCGCCACATATACATATATAGACAATGCAATATAACAATAATTGTTTGCGCGGGTGGTAGTAACAATTCTTTAAATCAAGTTTGCGAGCTTGAAGTAAACATCAATCCCATTGTATTTAACCCGTCGTCGAACAACATAACAAAATTACCGCCAGCCGCAACGCACTGACGCGTTTCGACCTTCCTTGATCATCATCGGAGTAAGACGGCAAACTGACTATCGAGGATCAAACCGCATTGAATATATATGGAAATCAAATTTAAATATGCTGCCCTCACATCTAGCAGTCTCGCATACATTGAACTTGACTGGAAATGTCGGCTGCACAATTTCTATGTAGTCACGAACATTAATTGTTTGTAGCTTTCGCCACATAAACATATATAGGCAATACAATTTAACAATAATTGTTTGCGCGGGTGGTGGTGACAATTCTTTAAATCAAGTTTGCGAGCTTGAAGTAAACACCAATCCCATTGTATTTAACCAGTTCTTGGTAATCATAACATCATTCAAAGAAGAATGCAAATACTGCATATTCTTGAGTCCTCATAACTAATATATGTTAAATTATTGCCTGTCAAGTGATAAATGAGTTAAATATGACCATAGACAAATACCCGAAATAGCGTGAACAAGCGGTATAATCTCAGGCGTACATGCGTTTCATACTTAAAATACAATAATCATTAGATGTCGGTACTACACCCTATACCTACTATATACTTTATAATAATTGTTATCACCACCCGCGCAACCAATGTTCGTTTAATTAAGAAATGTGGGTACCTTTGACTCGGTAGTGAATTTGGCGTTTATCGCCTACTCCCACGAATGACTTGCGAGGAAGCGTGATACGCATATTTCAATTGAATTGCGCTTATTTTACCTATCAAATGGCATATCCACTTTTCCTTTATGAGCTAACTTAGATGCAAGTCTACAGTAGTGAGTTGGCTTTTAAGTCGCATTTTCGAACACTATATCCGCTACTGCAGGTTTACACATTCTTATAGAAGATTGTGCCGTCCAATTTTCCCACATTCTTCACCCAAATATATAGTGGGTATAGGGCGTAATACCAGCTCCTAATGATGAGTCGCAAGAAATGAATGTGCACATGAGATTGTGAATTCTGTTCATGCTGACTTTCGTTTATTCGTCTGGTTTCATTTGATATAATTTGTTTCTATGTGCGCAACGCCTAATACACAATTGCATATATATTGGCTCTCCGAAACAAACAGTATCGAACTGTTAGTACTAAGCCTGTTATAATAAAACTTAATCGCATCGAATTTGTTATATCACATACACTAGCACATAATAATTGCAGGTTGAATAATAGTTGTTCTTTGAGAAACTTAAAGATAGAGAAAAGTTATCGGGTTTAATCAACGAAGGCTTCAGAATGTTGCATAGTTATATACGCGATCATTTTTGCCGCACAAAGCAATGGAATGTTAACAGGTGTTTTTATAGTCATTTGTGCCTCAATTATCTTATTTAATGGCATATTACATTAAATTAAACGAACTCAGCTTGCGCAAGCGGTGATATAAAATACTTCAATCAAGGTTGCGATCTTGATATAAACTCCCGACCCATTAGGTACATACATTTGTCAGTATAAACTAAGCATTGTATAGTGCAGAAAAGGAAATTCATCCAGGAGACCGGTTTCGTCCTTATTAGGAGCTCATCACGTACTGGCCAGAATTTTCCGCGGACAGAGTGGGAACCTAGGCGCGTACAATTTGAAATATATTGCTTAAATTACTAAGCCATGCTGCCGTACGCTACAAATAATTTTCAGTTGTGTACTAACTAATGATTCTTGTTAAGTCTTACCTTTAGGTGTATAGGATACGGCCGGTTGGCTAAGTGATTATAACAACAGACTCCGAAGCAGACGTGCCAAGGTTCGAGTCCAGTCCACGGAAAATTCTAGCAATTATGTAATGCGACCCCAATAATAACGAAACGGGTCTATTGGATGACTTGCCTTTTATACACTATACAATAATTAGTTTATACTAACAAATGTATGTGCATTCCTTTAAAATTGGTCAATTCACTAGGAAACAGTCACACACCAAAGCAAAACTACTGTCAATCACACGTACTGGCGCGATTCGACCTTCAATAAGCATCATAAGAGCACGACGGAATATTAACAAACGAGGATCAACCCGCAATGCATATATATGGAAAGTAAGATAAGATATGTGGCTCTTACCTCTAGTAATCTTGAATATTTTAATTTCTATGCAATTAAGACCATTAAGCTTTTTTGTACCTTCCACAACACGAATATACGTTATACGATTAAGCAATCACTACTTGCACGAATAATAATGACAATAATTTAAATCAAGTTTACGCGATTGAAATAAACACCAATCCCATTGTGTTTAACTAGTCGCCCAAAAAAGCAAGACTCTGTCACTACCCATTATACATTATTTATTTGAACAATTTAGCAGAACGGAGCACGTGACTTTACGTGAGAATGGATTATTGTATCCAGATATTAGCTGTAGAATTAATACTATGATCGCCGGTGTGAGTGGGTAAGACTACAGACCATCAAACCAAAGAGGGCCTAGGCTAAAGGCAAAGTTTCATTCAGGCTACAACGAATGTGAATTAGGTTAAGGTGATAAAGTCCAATTGCATAAAGTTTCACGATAGGAACGAAGTAATGGTCAAGTGGACTGACTCGCATTCAGGCTGAAAATGCCTTTGTATAGCATGGTCTACGCCTCATAAGTTTAAAATTAACACAAACAAATCAACAGGTAACTTTTTTATGTAAATCGTTCAGTATTTATTAAAACATTATGTACATTCAAAGTAAGACAATAAAATAAGCAATAAACGGGAAGCTTGTCCGCTTTAATAAGTATAAAAGACATATGGTCGGTTGTTGTTTAGTACATTTATCTGCTGTAAGTCAACTTTTGCATTGTTAAAATTGTTCTATTTAAATCGCAATAAGCTTCATACTACTCAAGTGACAGCAGGAGTTGTCAGGATTGTTAACGGTAATGGAAAAAATGTCAGTATGTTAAGCAGAGGTAGTAGAGTTAGTCAGCATTACAAGAAACGACAGCAGTAATTGTCATGTTTGAAAAGCAAAAAAATTATCTGTCAAGAGGGTAAGAAACGCCAAAATGCCAATTGTACAGTTAAAAAGGCGAATTTACTTGGTTCACCAGCGTTAGGTTTCTGAAAACAACTGAAAGTGGAAGGACAAGGTTAACTGAAACCAAATAAGATCGGTTTTATCGAAAACACAGAACGAAAAGGTGTTCAATAAAAACAGTAAAATGAGCAAAAAGCAGTATTCAACGTATTAATGTGAAGTGAGTTGGAAATTGGGCAGTAACAAAGCAAGCTGGAGATTGGAAATTCATAACAAATTCCTGGATTGGTCATTAGTAGGGGTTAGCAGATTGCTTCTATGTGTGTGGGCGCTTTGGTGAATCTCATTATCCTTCAATTTGGCACTGTGCGTGTAATGGTTATATCTAATAAATTTGAAATAGCTCTTTGCTCGCCTCGATTTTGGTTACAACGTCAACTGTACGTATGATGTGTAAACATTGACTAGCATTGCTGGTAGAGACAACAAAAGCGCAAAAAAGAAATGACTGAAACTGTTGATTTCTTTCAATTCGTCAGGTAGTCAAATTGAGGCATAGACAGGAATTTAATCACAAATCAAATTATTGCATATGGTTTAGCGAATAAATGCTCAGAAAATGAGTGATGTTGATTAATTGTATTCTTTGCGAAGTCAATGACTGAATGATACAATCAATTTAAAACGTGTTCGTGCGATTGGTAACCATCAACGATAGATAACCAATATATTTTTAATAATATTCGTAATTAACGGAAGCCTAGTCTAACATAAATTTAGCCATAGATACATAGATTCGTTCTTATTTCGTAGTTATCCACCACTATCATGGGCTATCGTTAAGTTTTGAGCTCGTAACACTCTTAGAAGCATTCAATACAATTGCCGCTATGCCAGTGGTACGATAGAAGCTGTCTAGATTTAAATTATTTTACTGATTTCCAATAGATGATCTGATGAAAATTTCATGTTTATTTGCAAACTAGTGAAGTATTTGACATCGGTGACTTCCTGACAGATCAACCAATGTTGAATCAATTTACTACGAAGAGGTGTAACATTGGCTAGAGCCCCGCAAATTACTACTGGCTACTTCACCAATCAGAAAGAAATCAGTCTACTGGCCGGTCTGTCTATCTATCTAAGTATACTCGCAGCATGAATTGATTGAAAAACGGCTCCATTCATTCATTTAGCATGACCGAACCATGATCTCTTGTCGAAGTAAACAATTTCACAATTGATATTATTCAAAAGCGCTATGCTCAAGGTGAAAACTGTACAAGACAGATTGAGAATGAGGGCAAAAATAAGTGTAACAAGTTTAAACAATCTTCAGATCACTGAAGGGAAGCCAATTGCAAATGATATTTTTATGGATTCCAAGGCAAGTTTAGCTATTTATGTTTAATACTTCCAAAATGCAAAGTAAAGATTTGCTATCAAATCCTTGCGGTAATAATGTTGGTTCGACATTTTTTCTAAATAAGTTGAATCAATAAAGTTAGCTCGATATTAGCAGTAAATTGGCAAGGCGAAATTGAAGGGATAAAAATTCGTGCGTAAAACGTTGATAGTTCTATTGCTGCATAGAATAAGCAACCATGGAACTGAGAAATAAAACAACGGAAAATAAACTGCTTCAAGCTTAAACAAATGGAAGTTTGATTACCAAACATAAATAAAAGAATACATGGCAAAAAATCATCCGGAAGGATTCAAATACCTCATTGCAGTTCTACCGTAATAAAATTTCCAAACAGGAAATTATTTGGACAAAAAAGCTTGTAATACATCATAAACTTCATGATAAAAGTCATTTTCATCATTATCATCATCATCATTATGCTCTGTAGGTAAAACAAAAACACCAATATTGAAAAATGCTCTTTATTGAAATTGATTGCACATTTTTGACAGTACCACAAGGTAGAGCTCTTCATCACGCAACGAAACACTCATCTTTCGGATCGAAGACTTTTGAACGGGTTGATAGACATGCCATGAAATAAAGCGACAACAGAAAATTTACACAAGTTCATCTTAGCGCGAATCGTCCTCCTTTCAAAATCTTGGATAGCGAAGCATGGCTGAAAGACAATGGGATAATTCATGTGATGCGTTAAGTCAAAATGGAAAAGTGTCAGGAGAAACTGAAGTAGAATAAAGTTAGCGAACATTTTGTTTTATTACAACTTTGCTTATTTTAACCTCTGGTGGATTATTAGTAAATTAATTTGGTATCTATAATCATTTGTCTTAACCATCAGTTACTAGGGAAGCAGGCGTATTAAAAAAATTCTTGTGTACGAAATAATGAAAAAGAGGACCGAGCACTTGGGGCCTTTCTTTGGACTGCTTCATCATCTTCAGGTAAAACAGGAAAGAATGTTACTGAAAATTTTGGTTTAAAATGCACATTTTGCAGCTGGTAATTTTGTTGGCCTGTTAGCTAGCGAAATACTACTATCCTCCACAAGCATTTAAATATAGATAACGGGATTCATACGCTTTGCATTTCACACGACGAAAAATAGGACAAATTACTAAAATCAAGTTTGAAAACTTGACATAAACATCGATTCAAATATATCCAACAGGACGCACAACATGAAAAAAATACCTCCAGTCACATGAACTGAGGTTTTGAGAACATCCATGACCGTTATCAGAGCACGATGCCAAATTGACTGAAGAAGATCAAACCGAAATTCATATAAAACGTATGGAAAAAGTTATATGCAGCTACACAGCACCGACTGCCTAGTTAATCATCATAATTAGTAAGGTATCATATTGAGATAAATGCTCTGCGTGACATCATGAAATGTACATAATTAAACATTTGAAATTTACATACCGTAGCCCAAATGGAATGCAGCTTCATAAAGCCTATTACATTGCAGTTGTAATGTAAATATGTGATTATAATAAATATCGTAGGAGAATAATTACCTCAGGTCATATCGGGCCATAATTAACTGTATTGCATGCTTGCTGTGAGTATACACAGTGTATGGAGAACTACGGACTGCAAGAGTTATACGCTTTGGCTATGTGAAGGAACACTGTTTTGTGATTATTGTCTATTAATCTAAGTGCGTCTCTCATTCTTAGTAGATTCGCATGCATTTTGCTTAACTGGAAATGTCGGCTGAAAAATATCTCTGTCATTTATATAGAAAGTGTTCATATTATATTTTAATCGACCAGTGAGATATCGCGGAGATATTAATTGTGATGGAAATGCCAATAAATCATGACAGTATTTTTTATAAATGAGCCCTACGATCTTAATAAACCAAGTCATTAAAACTGGTTGTTGAATTAACGAATAATCCACGACAAAACATTCATTTTGAAAAATTAGTCATTGTGAATGTTGACGGACATGGATAGTTAAAATTGCATACGCCGATTTTTGCACTTAAAACTTCCTGTCGGGTTTAATCATGCTGTTCGTCTACTTGTTAAATACAATGGAACTGGTGTTTAAATTAGGCTCGCAAATTTGATTTAAATAATTTTTTCCACAACCCGCGCAATCATTGATTCTTTAATTGAAGTAGCTAAATATAACTGAACAACAAAACTTCTATGGCCAAATTATCACAAGCAGAGGTAATGCCTGAAGAACAACTAAAAAATCTTCCCAAACGTACAAAGTTTCAATTGTGAGGGAAATAGTGTTTCCTAATACCCTGACAATACATACCACTCATTCAGGTGAAAATTTAATTTAAAATGTAAAAATAGCTATTAACTGATAATTACTTTACTAAACAAGTGTTCTTCTGTGTATATCAAATTTTCTTTCGAAGTATATCGATACTCATTAGCGAGTATCTTCGTTGGTAGACAATTCATCATATGAAATATAAAGAATTTATAAAGCAACCAAGAAGTTTCGTTTAAAAGTCCTGATTTATTCAAATGCATGGACCATTTAATAACAATTACGTAAATTTCACTAGATAGGTGTGCATCAAATAAGTTCGCGTGCATTTATAGCTGTTAACCGTTGGGTTAATTATAATTACATACACGCTCTCATCGATTTAAGTACGACTACAGTCACTTCGTTGCAATTTCTTTGTGCACACGACAAAATAGAATGTTAGAGATAGGTGCGTTTACGCAGCCTGCACATTTTCTTCGACTTTAATATTACTATTTTAATGTTAATTAATATTTTACTTACAATATGAAGTCAAGAAATCAAAGTAAATTTCAATCGTAATAGATTGGGCGATGTATTAAAAGTTATTTACATATAATGTATCTACAAGTTAAAAATGTGAATAATACACTTCATTAATAATAATGCAGGGTTAAAACAAATGAAGATGAAACAAGAACTTATCCCCTGACATACTTTAACAGCAATATTGCAACGAAAGATGATAGTTGACATAACAAATTTGTTAATATGTGTAACAAGAAATAAGGACACGTAGTTAATGGATGCATTAAGGGGATAAGAAATGAGGCAACATTTTAAATAAACCCGAAGATTGTTTAACAAGATGCAAATTTAAAAAATCGTGTATGCTTATTTCAATCGTTGCCTTCTGCAAATGGAAGATTGCGTGCTTTAAATTTAGCTTAAAGATTAATCCACGCTTGTTGCACTCATCACGCCATGCCACGAATTAATTTCGGTAGATTCTATAATCAGTCTCATTTTTCTATTATCAGTGCATATCGCCCATCTCAGTTAGTTGTGTGTACGGTCTCCATTGAGTGATATGCAAAATCAAATGTACTGATTTTCTTGCAGTAGATGACTTATTGGTTTTAATTTATATTTCAAATAAGCTTATTATTTTGACGGCTATTGTTTGCGCAGTGCAAGCTTCAAATGTTGACTCTACGCGAGTTGCTTTCGCGGGTTGTTGCTTTGCACTATCAGTTTCACAGAGATCCGATTGATTCCCATTTCCAAGTGCGCATCGATCGGTTCTTCGGTTTGGCCCGGTGCGGATTCGTCTCTTTCTTCTAAAGGCTGCAACATCATTCATACTAACCACTGGAAATGAGGTACGATCTAATCTTAGTTGACTGGCAACGTCTCGGAACCTCGTTTCCGGTTCTATCATCAGATCACTATATATATATATATATATATATATATATATATATACTATATATATATATATATATATATATATATATATTTACGTTGTCGGTATAAACTAAGTATAAATTAGGGTAGAAAATGAAGTGTACCAATTAGACTGATTTTATTTTTGTTTAACTGTCAAAAGTCGGGGCAACAAAAGGAATGGCTATGAGTTGTGCAAGAGTGTATTTAATTTAGATCCATGCAAATAATATCCTGTGCCGGAAAATCCATGAAATATATTTGATTATCAGTTTTCTACGATCTCGCGTTGTATGGTCATATTTTCTCCAGGTGAATTCCTCTAATTATGGCTTACAATCTAAACATCCAATTAGCCGTTAAGAATTCCTCATTATAAGAGGGACACCAGGTGAACTAATTACAAGTCTCTGAAGCAAATATGCCCTTCGTTCGTGTCCCAGCCGCGGCATTCATGACAAAGTACACTGTGGTTACCTAATATGTTAAAACCATTCTACTGCTTACTATCATATGTAATGTTTAGTTTATACTGACATCATATATATATATATATATATATATATATATAAATGTCTATTTGCGAGAAAATTGCTTATCGATTCATTTCCTATAACAAAGATCAAATCAAAAAATGTTTACGATTTGATTTGTAGTGTTGCATTATTTCTTCATGGAAATAACTTTTGAACCCACACAATGCACTTCTTAATACGAATTTGGCAATATGAGCCAGGTTGATTGCCGTTTTCCCATTATAAGCCAAAGTTTATTTGCACAGCATGATGTCGAATCATGCAATAGCCAATGAAACTTTTTAACGGACTTGGTAAAAGAAGCAGTTTTTATCCAAGGCAAATTCTATGCCATATTATACTTATGAACGAACTTTATGAATATCTTTGTTCTAAATCAGGTCAAAATATAATGAACCTATTTAGATATTCTTATCTAATGTGTACTATTTGTAATGAAGCGAGGTTTATACGTCAGATAATTAAAAAATACACATGCACAAACACGCACACACATACACACGCACATGCACACACACATGTATATATATATATATATATATATATATATATATATATATATATATATATATATTAGTAAAGCGTTTAAGTGTTATTTTTGTTTCACTAAAAAGTTTACGCTAACGCCCATTCGTCTTGAAAGAATAATCGTATAAACGAACGTTGATTATTTTTTTTAAAAACTGGCTCGTGTGTGCTTCGTCTAGGCGTCGTTAAATAATCATCATTGATTACCAGATTGAAATGTATTTCATTTATTAAGGATACACATTGATTCGTGCAACCATAATTCATTAACAGTAACAACACAAGTAAAACTATGTGGTTCTGTCTCATAGGAAAGAATCCATTTTTATAGAATCTTCATTTTTGATGATTGTTTCAATATTTTTGCATCTCTCAAATACTAAAACTTGATTTCTAAAAAACTTTTCTACACCAAAACATATAATTATGATCTAATGAAATAATTGCTATTATCAGAGTAGTAGCAAATGTATTAGAATAAGTGTTAATACTGGTATCTTAAAGGAGAATTAAACATAATGGCAGCGATAATCTTATTAGTGGTGAAAGTATTTGTGTTATTATTAGTATCAGAATTAATAGTTTAAAATGTAACATGAGTAGATTCATATAGTAGCCCCAAATGAAGTATGAGTTAAAGTATTAGTAGTAGTATTATTAGTATTAGTATATGTAGTAGTTGAATTATTATTAGTATCAGTATTATTAGTTGAATATTAGTAGTAGTAATAAGAGGGGTAGTGGTATTAATAGTAGTAGTAGTAATGGAAGTGTTAATGTTAGTAATATTAGTTGTAGTGATAATAGTATTAGTAGTTGTATTCATTTCATTCTTAGTATTAGTAGTAGTAGTAGTAGTAGTAGTAGTAGTAGTAGTAGTAGTAGTAGTAGTAGTAGTAGTAGAACAAGAAGAAGAATATATGGTAGTGATTATAATAGTAATAACAGTAATAAAAGTGGAAATGGTTCTTATTTTGTCCCGAATAATGAAAGACTGGTTTAATATTGACATCTAAATAGTCAATCTGGTGGTAGTGGAGGAAACCCATAGGCTCCATCTGGTGTTCGACAGGACAGCGAATGGAGAGAGTACAAAACTCACAAGCAAATGTATCCAGAATTGCTGACAGTACTTGACGAGTCCCTAATAGATATAAAACCAGGCTACTCAATGAATTGCTTCTGTTACCTTATACAATGCTTAGTTAATATTGAAAAAAATATATACATTGAGATCCTGGTTTATATCATGTTCGCAACCTTGATTTAAATAGATTTTATCTCAAAACACTGGCCAATGATTGTTTAAAATGTGTAATTTGTTCTTATTCTTGTAGAGATTAATGAATAAATAATTTAATTTTTGACGTCTTATTATTAAATTATGTAATATATTTGTACTAAATGCAGTAATATGGTAATTCTAGTATTAAAATTAATGGAAAGAGCAGTAATATTAACCGTAGCAGCAAACGAAGACTCATTGTACTAGCAAAATAATTCGAAGTGCTAGTTATGATAGTAATGTTTGTGGTAGTAGTTTTGGTATTATTAGTAGTAGTAGAAGAAGAACAAGTAACAACGTTGTGGAGAAAGTATTCTTATTAGTAGTAGAAGTGTTAGAAAATAACACTGCTCCTGGTTGGTTGCATCTAACCGCCTTGGAGAACAGTGCTCTGACGTTACGAGCGAGTACGCAGGCATAAATTTACTATCGCCCATTAACTTCTAAATATCATGATACGCGTGACTTGGCGCTTCGACTTATTCCAAATGAGATGTCAACCTCGAGTAAGGCAAATATTACAAGAGATCACTGAATAATCTGTGCACTAATTTGATATTGATTATTGACTAGTACAACATCATTTAAAGATTTTATCTCAGTTTTACTCTTTAAATGAAACATTGCAAATGTATATTCTGAGAGAAAAATTTACCTCATGCAGATTTTCAACACACGAAATACAATAAAGTGGAGGGTGGGGAACTGAAGACGCACTGGCTTTCATTTCAAAATCGTAAATCTATCTTTCCACATTATATCTTAATTTGAGTGAGTTTGGTTACCAAACATTATTCTAAGCAATTTGTATTTACGTTCATTAAGAATAGTTTAGTTAATGAAATCTTCGATCGAACGGTGGAAATGATCTTTAGTCAAAAAGACGGCAACACATAGTTAAAACTTTGCAAATTGCTCAAGATTCCTGACGTTAAAACTATATATTTCAGTCTGATCTTGAATATTTGAGGAATCA
Source organism: Eudiplozoon nipponicum (assembly GCA_029291075.1). Lineage (NCBI taxonomy): Eukaryota > Metazoa > Platyhelminthes > Monogenea > Mazocraeidea > Diplozoidae > Eudiplozoon > Eudiplozoon nipponicum. The sequence continues at coordinate 104,624 of JAQBSW010001498.1, read as the reverse complement.
ATGCCACAGAATACACATTTCCATTTTAATCATTTAAAAGCTGGCTCTGTTGACCGTTTCAAATCAGTTTCGGTAGCCCGCTTTGGTAGCCGCTTTTTCAAATATATAATTACTTCATATTATGAGCACTAATGTGATAGGCAGACAAACTGCTTGATAGCGCCACCTTTTTTGCCTCAGGTACAAGAATTTCTGTTGTCTCGTCACCTGTGCGGTTAATGAATTGTCTGCTATCTTGCTGATTCGCAATTTGGCAAATTTTTTTGAAGCCTAATTTATATATTTGATCTGTGCCTTCTACATATTTCAGTAAAAAATGCTGATGGTCCGAATACGTCAAGAAGATCAAGCATATCATTCAAATTTTCAAGAAATTTTCACGTTTTAAGCCGTGGTAATACTGCTATGAATCCAAAATTATGTCCTTATGTGAAAAGATATATGTTGCTCACATAAACACACTGAACCAATAGAGAATCTGATAATTAAAAGCATATAATTAAACGAACAGTTGTTGCGCGGGCGTTGATAACATGTATCTTAATCAATTTTGCGATCTTGATATAAGCACAAGATCAATTAATTATTTACACATGTCATTATAAACTAAGAATTGTATAGTGGAGAAAAGGCAATTCATCCAGTACATCGGTTTCTTCATTATTGGGATCTAATCACGTACGAGGCCTGTCCGCGGCAAATTCTGGCAAGTACGTGATGAGTTCTCAATAAGGAAGAAACCGGTCTACCGGATGAATTGCCTTTTCTAGACTATACAATTCTTAGTTTATACTGACATATGTAAGTTATTAATGGGTCAGGTGCTTATATCAAGATCGCAACCTTGGCTACGATACATAAATGAATAGTTTTTTGTCAAGTTTATTTAGGCACTGCGGGACTATTAATTCATTTCCTTGTGTAGCACAAGTTTAACGACAGTTCAAAATTATCAATGTGCAACAGAATTCAGGCAATCATGGCCAAGGGAAAAAGTCCTACCGAAGAAAGATTGGCGTGCAAACGGACAAATCTGAATTTATATAATTAAACGAACATTGGATCCCAAAAATGGCGCAACTGGTCTATTAGATGAACTGTATTTTCTACACAATGCAATACTCAGTGCATATTGACATAATGTAAATAGTAGGTCACGTGTCCAAATCAAGATATCAACCTTGATTAAAATGTAAATTATATCTGAAGTTAGCTGAAAACAATTTGAATTTCCATGAAAGAATGTATATCTGCAATCTACTAGTGTAATTTTTGAGATCAAGTAAAGGTCTGGAATTCCATTAATAATTATATTATTAAAATTCTTTAAATCAAGCTTTCAAGCATAATATAAATAACAGTTCCACTGTATGTAACCAGTTGTACAAAGTCGCAAAACTACCATCAGTTACGACAGTTTTGCTACCTTGTGCAACTGGTTATATATAATGGTACCGGTATTTATCTGAAGCTCGCGAACTTGATTTAGAGAAATGTGCCCCCCACTCGCGCAATCAATGATAATTCAGTTATTTCATTAAAAGTTTAAACTAAAAATTTACAGAAAAAAGTTAACTTGCGCAGATATCTGAATAGGAGTATAAAGTAAAATTGTTGATACAACAGTGGCTAACTGATACCTCCTTGTCATGCATGGGCACCCAGTATTCCAAAATTAAAAGTTACGTCCTATATTTCGCATCGACTATACCGCATACGCAGTGGACATTATCAACGTTCCATTGATCCATCCAGGTCTAAGTTAATATTCCATTAAATGTTTTGAGCTACGTATTAACAGTAAAGAGCATTAAAACGTATGCGATTCATGCAAAATACGATACTAATCGCTCAAAAAAATGTGGTCAAAATTAAACTTGTGTAGATATATGAAAAAAAGTTTTAAGCAAAATTGTTGCTACAACAGTGGCCAATTGATACTTCCTTGCCATGCATGGGCAATAGTATTGCCAAAGTAAAAGTTCTGTATTATATTTCGTATCGACTATTTTCGATATCTATTCGTCATCATCAACGATCCATTGTTCCATCGATGCCTAAGTAAATATAAATCAGAGCTATACTAAGTCTGTTCAACACGTATGAAACGTCAGCATCCATCATAGAATAACGAACAAAAATCCGCTCTTCTGTATGACATAGAGAAGGTGAGCCTTCGAGCTTAAATAGACAAATATTCATCCTATAGAGCTATTGTTGTCAGATTCACAGACTCACTTCACCTAGATTAGTGAAACAGTAAATATTTGTATATCAGTCAACATCATTAAATATACTAGAATATTTAACTTACCCGCCGATTTATATGGCAGCCTGTGTAACTCCAGTCCAGAATCATCTCCGCCATTATCCATAATGTTGGTCTGTAGGCCACCTAAGCCACTTCCAGTAAGACTGCTAGTTGTTGCAGCTCCACCACCAAAAGCACAGCCATTCAGTCCGCTATCAGGCCCATTCCCGTGTGTGCCACCAATCCCATTCAGACCGTTAGCCGACGAGCAAGTATTTGTCCCTCCTGCTCCACCCTTCAAACTGTCATGACCACTAACAATAACACCTCCAGGTCCCAATAAATCAAACTGGCCCCCAACACCTGAACTACTCATACTGCCCAAGGGAAGACCACCAGTTCCGACAACACCAAAATGGCAACCGCCTAAATTGCTGCCTCCCCCAAGACTGCCTCCGGTTCCGAGCCCAGCACCCATTCCTGAAGCTCCAGTTTGCCCGCATGTTAGACTTCCCATTATCGAAGTGCCCTGTAGTGAACTTTGCTGACTACCATTTGAACCCATTCTTCCATAAGCGAGGCCCCCACATGTACCATTTACTGCTGCTGCCATGGCTGGATGACTCAGAGGATGATGGTGATGGTGTGATGGCATCTAATTTGTGAAAATTAAATTTTAACAAAAATGTATAAAGCATTACATCAACGTGTAAATTTCGCAAAAGACAACACCACTGATATTAAATCTCGTTCGGAATACGGTATATTTATTTTTTCCTAATAAATGAAAGATCAAATAATGTTACTCCGTTTGATTTGAAAATAAACAAAAATATTTGATTGGTTCTATGTATATTTTCGTCCAAGTCATTCATCTTTGCATTGATTCCTTCAAAAACATTTGGTGAACATTACTTTTTACAAATAGAATGGCGTCTTGTTTTCCAAATTGGCGAATAATTTCCTTAGGTACTTTACATTTTGACAGGTTTCCTTCTACATCCGTGAGGGAATATCAGGTGAATGAATGAATTGCCAACAGAATGCTCACAAATTATCCCATACATGTGCTAAGATATTAAGAAATTTTGTTAGATACAAGAACCAATTCTTTCGTACTTTGTCCTTAAAAATCACAAAGTTAACATATATATATATATATATATATATATATATATATATATATATATATATATTGAATGGCAAAACAAACAGAGCATGGAAATGTGAAGAGAAATTGAAATAAGTGACAACCAATGGAGTATATTAAGTATGAAGCGGAGGTGTTCCACGCAATTGATTGGTTGTTCCCTTATTTCACACTATCTCCACGTTTACATTTATTGTTTGCCTTGCATGTCAATATATACAATATATATATATATATATATATATATATATATATATATATATATATACATATATATATATCTCTGAATGGAAATGCAAAAGAAACGGTTTGCAGCCACATAAAATTTCCTATTATCTTCGCACATGGAAATTATACCACGAATTTTATGGATGCTCGTATTCTAAGAGAATGAATGCAATTCATGCTGACATGAATAGAGTAAATCTTTTAAAGTATAATCATCTGATTAAGAAAAGGTCCTGCGGCGCGAGAGTTTACAGATTTCAATTACAGTGATATTTGGCGATCAGACTTGCCAACAATGTTTCGATATCTTACATTAATCACCATGTCGACGGCCTCCCCTAATTATGATTCGCGTTGCCAGAAGAAAAGTAAAACAGAGAATCATTCGATCCGGGAGTCTGGCGAACGACGGCTGTATTTATTCAGTTGGCTTCAAAAGCCAATCTTGCAGTTTTTATTATGCATAAATACAAAAACTTTAATCGGTTTGATAAAAAGATGAAGCCCTAACATATTTGCGCGGAAGCTATTTGCAGAGAAATGCAGCAAAATGACGCAGTTACAAGACATTTGCGAACTCGATTATAAAGCGAGGACAACAACGCACAATTGGCTGAAATGTCAAATTAGGATATAAGAGCTATTCAATTATATTCAGACAGACTATTAAGCCTATGCGATGTTGCGTTGTGGTTACTCGAAGGTCTGTCAAAACAAAGATTTAGTCAGTAGGAAATTTATTCAGCAGTGGTATCACACCGCCCAGAACTACACATTCAAATGTGCCTCTGTTTTTGCCTGGGTGTGTGCAATATTTTTTAATGTAACAGCGTTGTTTATTGTAAAGAATGCCACCAAAATCCACTTCAGCCCAGCGAAACTTCCTGTCATTTATGAAAAAGTTCATGCCGCACATTTATTTGGACACTAGGCAAACCATAAGAAGTAGATTTAAATTAAAACGGTTGCAAATTCTTCGTAAGGAAATCACACTGTATAATGTTCCGTACCGTAATTACTTCACTTAAGGTCAGTGTCTACAAAACCATAGGCAATCATACAATTCCAGGCATACATTAAATCATTCGAATTTAAATAAAAATAAATAAATTAAACAGTTTTACAAGTGTATATATATATATATATATATATATATATATATATATTACCGACATACAATAAACATTGCACGATAAAATAAACAGGGTCCATATAAAGTAAAATTTTCTTTCTATATGTAACCTATAAATAATAGAATCGATAAGAGTTGGGCATCGAATTCAAGTCTATATAGTACAGACACATTAAGTGTATCCATAACGTAAAATGCCACTAAATTTTACGCGGTTCTAAACTAAATAGTCGTTAAATACATTGCATTTTCTAGCCTATGCCATAGTCATTTCGGTTAAGTTTAATGATGATATATATATATATATATATATATATATATATCATAGGATTTTGATTAACCGTATGTTATTAGTAGGAACAAACATTGAGTAAAGATAATAAACGGAAATAATCATAGGTGAAAGGTGTCATTGATATATATATATATATATAGAGATGTATGATATATATATATATATATGTATATATATAGTTTTTATAAATCAAGAATTATAGCATGTAACAAGTTACAATACATCAAGCGTTATATATATATATATATATATATATATATATATATATATATATAGATATATGCATACAAATATGAAGCACTGTGAAATCAGAAAGCATAACAGGATATATATTTGAATAATCCGTGTGATATACAGCGGGGTGGCATAGTCAGTAATTACAAGACCCCCAAGAAAATTTGCGCCCTAAATCTGGACAAAACTTATACCATCAATATAAAAATAAAGAAATATCATAGGATTCAGCTTGTAATACGATAATAATAACTCGTTAAACACAGGCAGATAGGCAATATACACATTCCAACACGCACACACAACAAAGGAGATTTTACCGTCCTATTTTCCCATACTCCTCACCGAAATATATAGTGGGTAAAGGGCGTAATACCGGCTCCTACTGATTAGCTGCCAGTAAGCACGAAACGAATGTATATGAGATTATACTTTCCGTTCATGCTAACTTTGGTTTATCCTTCTGGTCACAACTGAATTAATTTGTTGCTAGATACGATACATATTAGGTCTCCTCAACAAACAACATCTACCAACCATGTCTGATGTAAATAAATTCTAGTAAAACAGTAAATCAATGCACTTCTCATTCATTTCAAAAACAATTTGACAATTATGAGTGCAAGTGTTAATTTTCGTTTAGACTGTTTCAGTCATACTTTCAGTAGAATAAGGCTTCTCTATCAGGAAGTCGAAAAAATCCTGAGTAAAAATGGGTAAATTGGATGGAAACACCATTTTAGGCCCAAAAATGTCCAGGTTGCTAATCTATTCCCTTTTGCGCAAAATGTTTCGCTTTTAGCTCTCATTCAATTATTGAAATGAAAACAAAGGGATGGGTATAATTGAAAGATTGTAATGTTTAGCTAAGTAACCTTGTAAGACACCGTCAATTATCAACAATAAATTCGTAATTATTAGACGTTTCTGTCTACTAAAAATTATTCTGTCTGATATTCAAAGATACTTGGATTTATGCAGATTAAAAAAAAAATTTTCCGAACACCGCTAAACAACTGTATTGCAGCTGAATGTGTTCGTTTTAAAATTCCTTAAACGAATAAATTCTACCAATCGTATTTTAATTCAGACATGTTAACCAGAAGGTTACTTAAGCAGTGCAAAAGTGCGAAACCGAAACCAATCAAAAAACTTATGTCGCCTAACTTGCCACTGAGTACAGCCAACTGAAACTTCAAGGCGCTGAGGGAATTATTCAACCACTCGGTAATCAATATTAAATTCTGAATGAAAGCAAAAAAATGTTGTTACTATTAAGCGAGGAATGCTGATGACAGGAAATAAAATTTCTCAAAAAGGATCTGGATAAATTCGCTGATCAATCGAAATTTCATAACATTCCAGATGCATTTTTCTACATTATGCGAAAGAACTTTTGTCAAAACATCAGAAAGAAGTTCTATATTTCTGAGAAAAATTATTAAGAAATATCTAAGTGAATGTGACATCATAGGCATCCACGCGGGTACTGAAAGTTTTAACAACGATTTGACAATTACCATTCCTTGTAAATTTCGGTTAATGCAATCCCAGTTCGCTGTTACGCTCTAACCGAGACTAAAAATAGATTATTGTAATTAGTCTATTACATGAACATTTTACTATTTAATAAAGCAAGTAAGAACTTATTTTTTCCTTATAGAATATAATGTAAAATAGCATCTCAAAAAGTTTTATATATATATATATATATATATATATATATATATATATATATATATATATATATATAATATAAAGGCATCATACGTTCTTATTGAGTGTAAGTAATCCAGCGCTCCATATTTAGTTTAAAATTATAGGTGTCACGAAATTGGGTGGACACGCTTTTACCTGATATGTCAATACGCGGAAATCCAAGACAAACGACTCACTCTGTTTTGCCTAGTATGATGCATTAGTTTATTTTGATAACCACGAGGACGATTGAAACTGCTAATTGACAATGTTAAAGAGAGCTGTTCGACTCTGAATAACTTAAGATGTTCAGATAGCTGGTATACTTGACAGACATAACCACTGAATGACCATAGCAGACTTTGAAAGGTTAACTACAAGCAAAGGGGAGTCGCGATGTCACATGCAACAATATTATGACTACAATACACACACATGCACAATAACACCTAATGCATGCGTAGAAGTATAAATTCAGATTTTATGCAGCCATAGTAACAAAGTGTCGTTTATGCTTCATCGACCTGCAAGAAAAAACTAAATATTGTCAAGCAAACCACTAACACTAAGTTATGCGTCTACATTATTGTTCGTCTTAATAAGTACTCCCTCAGAAACAACGTATTTATTCCAAAATTACAAACCTATCTCTCTCTCTCTCCTTATATATATAAAGAATGAGTGAGTTTTTCGTATGTGTATAACTATTTAGAATGTGTCGGCATAGGAATTATACACATCAAGTTGATGTAGTTTCCTGCATTTTCGTAACAAATTTGAGCAGTATATAGTGGAAGTTTTGTCCTATAGCGTCAGTTATCAGCATTTCAAATTAAGATTTTGCAAAGGTCACACCTAAATTTAAGGGAGAATACAGTTGAAATTAAGTCAAAGCATGGACAAACTCATGGATATCTCGTGATTAGATCGAATAAATGTGGAGAATGGCAGAGAGCAAATAAAGTACCAGCCGATAACATGTATAATTAAAAGACAAATTACTCAGTGCCTATAAAACATCGGGATTTAATACTGCTTAAAGATCAATTTTCTTCACAATATAGATAGGATAATTTTACTGCATAAACTAACCAATCAGATAATATGGGGCCAGGATGATATGCCAGGATCAGAAAAAACTGAATATGTAATCCCATAATGATATATGAATGGAAGACGGATTTTTGCCAAAATCGCAACGTAGTGCAAGTCAAGAACTGTAGTGCTGTACACAAAATGTGCACATTTAAGTGGAAAAACGTTTACATCTTCTAATACTAATACCTAAATCAAAATATTCGCAAAAATGCAAACAAATAGGATTGGTGTTTATCTTAAGCGGGCAAGCTGGAGTTAAGGAATTTTGTGACCACTCAGTAATCAAAGATTGCTTAACTGTATAATTTATAAACACGTGGTAGGAATTGCAAAAGGTATATTACCGTGGCTACATAGAAATTATTTATCTAACTTTACAGTCAAGTAGACTGAATGCGAACCTTCCTACATGTGAAAGCGCAATTCTGATTTTCTATATACTTTTTTGCATAACGGTGGGATCATTATTAATCGAATTTCCATTATGCTCTTTTGATGAGCATAAAAGTTTTAAACACATCAATATATGCAATTGCTGGTAATTTACCTATGCTGTGTGACAGGATAAATAAAATCCGAAAACATGACTTAATGAATAGATATCATTATAAAAAGGTCAAGTATTGATTACGTACTATGAAGCGTTCTTCCAGCAGCTTGCAATAAGGCAATAGCAACAGTTCTTCAATTGGTCTCTAGTGGATAAAAGGGCTCCGCTGTACAAGGCGCAAAGGAATCCGTAATCTTAAACAATTTCTTTCTATGCACGAGTTCGACATCCAATTTCTGGATTATTGTCGATTCAAAGCATAACAATGAGAAAATAACGTTGATGCGATACACGAGACGGATTATCCTGCATATTGAAGGGCAAACTCGCGATTCAATCCAATTGATGGACAAAATAACATTTTATAAATGAGCCCGAAATACAAGAAAAAATGCGCTGATGTTTACTTGACTCCTTGTCTGACTAACTTACAATTGCTTCCAATTATTCTTTCTATAGCCATATCCAAGTACCTTTACCAATTCACAGATTATCTTACCAAACAAAGAAAAGCTAATAGTTCTTTAAATCAAGTTTGCGAACTTGAAGCAATAACCAAACCCATTGTATTTAACCAGTCGTCAAACAACATAATAAAATACCGCCAGACGCAATGCACTGACGCGTTTCGACCTTCCACGATCATCATCAGAGTACGACAGCTAAATGACTAGCCAGGATCAAACCGCATTGCATAGATATATGACTCTCACCTCTAGTGGTCTTGCATACATTGTACGTGACTGGAAATATCGGCTGCACAATTTCTATGCAATCACGAACATTAATTGTTTGAACTTTCGCCACACACACACACACACACACACATATATATATATATATATATATATATATATATATATATATATATAGACAATACAATTACACAATAATTGATTGCGCAGATGGTGGTAACAAGTTATTTAAATCAAGTTTGCGAGCTTGAAGTAAACACCAATCCCATTGTATTTAACCAGATCGTCAAACACCATAACAAAGCTACCGCCAGTCGCAACGCACTGACGCGTTTCGGCCTTCCTTGATCATCATCAGAATATTGTTTTATATATATATATATATATATATATATATATATATATATATATATATGTGTGTGTGTGGCGAAAGCTACAAACAGCTAATGTTCGCGACTGCATAGAAATTGTGTAGCCGACATTTCCAGTAAAGTTCAATGTATGCAAGACCACTAGAGGTGAGAGCCGCATATTTTACTTTGATTTCCATATATATGCAATGCGGTTTGATCCCCGCTAGTCAGTTTGCCGTCGTTCTCTGATGATGATCATGGAAGGCCGAAACGCGTCAGTGCATTGCGACTGGCGGTATTTTGTTATCTTGTTCGACGACTGGTTAAATACACTGGGATTGGTTTTTACTTGAAGCTCGCAAACTTGATTTAAAGAATCGTTATAGCAACCCGCGCAATCAATTATTACTTAAAACTAATTGTGTTAAATTTCTTTTAGAAGTTTATTTACACTAGCTATTGTAGTATAATTTGGTAAAGACGTGTTGCAGTATTTGTGCATATACTTACTAATTATTCAGCTTAATTTAAGCACATACACGCGTGAAACACACAGTGAAAATCAGTAACTGAATGTTAATTTAACCCTTACACGCGTTAGACCAATTTTCTCATTCTAACCATCTGGAAAGACATAATTAAGGATATCATCAGTGGCTATGAATGTATCAGCCAATATTTCCTCTCCAGTATCGAACCATTCTTTTTCTTAGCTTTAATCAAGGTTGCTGCAGGGTGAGGCACTGGCTACAGTAGCCATATTTTGAAGTAGACGTGCTCAGGTTCGATCCTTGTCCGCGGCAAATTCTGGACAGTACGTAATAAGTTCACTATAAGGACGAAACCTGTCGACTGGACGAATTACCTTTTCATCACTATTCAACACTTGTTTTATATTAACAAATGTATGTAGATAATGAATCATATTTTTATATCAAGATGGCGACCTTGATTAAACACTAAATGTTTTCACCTCCCGCGCAACCAATGTTCGTTTAATTACATTATTTTTATTGTAATACGGACCAGCGTTTCAACCGAAGGATATGTCTAAAGTCATTTTTCTTACCTTTGCATAATGTGTACATTGTGCGTATTTTGAAATCATACTATTAATGATTCCATTTGAAGTTACAGTAAGGTAATTTTGAAGCGCGTGAATATACGAGATTGGTGGCGTTATGCCGGCTCTTATTGGTGAGTGCCTAGTAAGGTTCGTAACGCTTGCATGCGTGAGATTGTACTCATTTTTATGCTTAATTTCGCACTGCCCCAGATCCAACACGACCTAATTTGTCATTAGGTGCGTCACGCTTAACGCTTAAATTGATCCAAGTAACCTAAATAGCTTACGTTTCTTTAACTATTTGGGACAATGTCGTAGCACGCTTGAAAACGAACTGGTAAAATAGCAAAGAAAGAATAAATGTGAGCAAAATTTTTGTTCGAACTAAATGTAAAATAAATTGTCTTTTTTAGAATATTAGAAGGAAGATTCAATAAATTTGCTTCCACATATATAAGAATTAAACGTTTTACTGAGTTTACAGTGAACGCATAAGTGAGTCGGCAGAGAGAATGACAGGTAGATAAAAAAAGATATCGACAAATTTACAATAAATGACTAGATGGATAGACACAAATGTTTGAAGTATACAGACTAGCCCAGAAGATTATTGCCGTGCCTCCGAAACAGTCTAGATGCATGCATACCGCTTTTCCGCTACTTCTGCCATATGACCTGACGTTGAGATTAGTAGAAATTTTCAACACAATCATGTGCACAAATGAAACTAAATGGCATTTTACCATTTAAAATGACATAACTTATTCCTAGAAAACTACATATATATATATATATATATATATATATATATATATATATATATATATATATATATATATAGTGTTAATTACTAATATTAGATAATACGATTTTTAAACTTAAAACCTTGCGGTTTTATATCAAAATTCGTCGTCAAATAGTAAACGCCAAATACCAATGAGATATTTTATCAAGTGTGTCATGAAATTGATCTAGTATCTACGACCGTTTCCTGAAGCCATTATATGCCTAAGGCTTTATAGGCTTAGGTAAATTACTAACAATACCAATATGAACCTTTTTCGAAAAGCAAAGTAAGCAGTAAATTTGTACGGGGAGAGAATGTATAATCTGTGAATGTCCAATAATTTACTTCTATCACATTCCAGTCTGGATTTGTGTACGAGCGTTCATTTTCTGCTCACATAATTCAGCGCTTCATAAATTGCTAACTCGTTACCGTTATTGCGTTGTTTCTACGGCTAGAAGTTCAAGCATACCTAGCAAAAGTAAACGACTTCATGCAACGAAAAATACGCGAGCACCAACAATAAATTTATCATTTATATAATTAAACGAACATTGGTTGCGCGGGTGGTGATAACAATTATTATAATCAAGGCTGCGGTCTTGATATAAACACCTGACCCATTAATTACTTAAATATGTCAGTATAAACTAAGAATTGTATAGTGTAGAAAAGGCAATTCATCCAGTAGACCGGTTTCGTCCTTATTGGGAACTCATCATGTACTGGTCAGAATTTGCCGCGGACACGGCTCGAACCTTGGCACGTCCGCTTCGGAATCTGGAGCTCTAACAACTGAGCGACCCTACCGCAAAATACACACAATTTTGTCATATGCTAACTAATGTAACTCGGTTAGTAATTTTCTCTTTTAGGTTGAGCTCATATGGCATCTATTTAGACACCAAGTTCCAACAATTAGTGTGGTGTCTGTTCAGTAATGAGAGATTGAGGATGGTTAGTTGGAACTTTGGGTCTAAATGGATGTCATATGAGCTTCACCTAAAAGAGAAAATACTAACCGATATACATTAGTTAGTATATGACTGAAAATTGTGTGTAGTGTAGTGTGCGGTAGGGTGGCTCAGTGGTTAGAGCAACATATTTCATATTGGAAATCTAAGTAATTAACCTTGAAATTATATTTAAAGTGTGCAAAATGAAAATGCGCCTCTCATTTCTAATAATCTTTTAACTTTGAATATTCAGTTTTTGCTAAATGTGTAAGTTATACAATTGAACATTAACTGATTATGAGGGTGGCGGCAACGATTTTCAGATTGTGTGTTGCACACTTGAGATAAGCACTAATCTCATTGCATTGCGTATCTAATGACGCAACAATCATTAGATCACAAAACGGCATAATGAATAACGACCAAAAAATAGTTAATGTTATGGTAAATAATGTATACGATACTAACGTATAGCAATCTCACCTACAATGTACTCAGCTGGAAAGGTCGGCTGCACAATTTCGATGAAATCGCGAACATAACATTTTTGTAGTTGTCGACAAATTTTAAAACTATACTAATGCCCATCAACTGATTATGCGGAGGCGGAAACTATTCTTCAGATTGAATATACACAAAAATATCATTTTGTATATCCAATTGTACAACTTAGAAAAACTACTATTACTATAATCAAGGTTGCGGTCTTGATATAAACACCTGACCCATTAATTACTTACATATGTCAGTATAAACTAAGAATTGTATATAGTGTAGAAAAGGCAATTCATCCAGTAGACCGGTTTCGTCCTTATTGGGAACTCATCAGGTACTGGCCAGCAGGATGGCTCAGTGGTTAGAGCACCAGGTTCCGAAGCAGACGTGCCCAGGTTCGAGTCCTGTCCGCGGCAAATTCTGGCCAGTACATGATGAGTTCCCAATAAGGACGAAACCGGTCTACTGGATGAATTGCCTATTCTACACTATACAATTCTTAGTTTATACTGACATATGTAAGTAATTAATGGGTCAGGTGTTTATATAAAGACCGCAACCTTGATTATAATAATTGTTATCACCACCCGCGCAACCAATGTTTGTTTAATTAGAAAAACTACTGTCAGGCTCATATACTGTAATCATAATCATAGCACCAAGGCATACCGACTACTAAGGATTAAACCGCAATGTATATACGAGTACAATATCAGATCTAGGTCTCTACCTTGTATATACGCATTCCTGTTTGATTCTCGTCAGTCATTCAGACGGCGCGCCCTGGTGACGATCACGAAAGTTTAATATGTGCCAGTACGCGCGACATACGGTAGTTTTGCTATTTTACGCAACAGGTTAGTTATAATCGAATTGATGGTTATCTCAAACACGCAAACGTGATAGAAAGAATTCATGTTTGTTGGATTCGTCGCATTTCGAATACAGCATCGTGCTAAATTCCACGGAAAGACAATTAAGAATTATGAAATTGTGTGTGTTCTGTGGAATTTTGGGATATTCGTGTTCAGTACTTCATGCTTTTCATAAGGGATTATATATATATATATATATATATATATATATATATATATATATATATATAGCATATTTCTAATTAGGAAGAAAACACACTTTAATTACAAAGAGGATAAAAGCCATTTATTTCTAGTTTACTAAACTTCGCTCTACAATCTTTCATTTATTAAAATTCTAGGTTTTCATTTGAATATGCGAGTGGCAACAAATATGACTCGGTTTTAATTCCACGTCTTGTTTTGGCTGATGTATGCGCTTGTGTCTGTTTGTGTGTGTGTGTGTGTGCCTTTTTTGCATGTAAAGGTCTTTCTCACTGTATTGCAAAGTGATGTCTGAGATCTGGTCATTAATGTATTGATGGCTTGAGAATTACGTGTGCGAGTGCTATTTCTCAAAATGTGGTATTTCGTTTTAACTTTTTGCGCAAATTTGTGTTCATTTTTTGGTAAGAGCGCAAGTGCGGATTTCAGTGTTCAACGCTCATATTTAACAATAATTGATTCATTAAATCAAGATTGTGAGCTTGAAGTGAATACCAATCCCATTGTATTTAACCAGTTATGTTGTTCGACGTCTGGTTAAATACAATGGGATTGGTATTTACTTCAAGCTCGCAAACTTGATTAAAAGAAATGTTACCACCACCCGCGCAATCAATTATTGTTAAATTGTTTTGCCTATATATGTATATGTGGCGAAAGCTACAAACAATTAATGTTCGTATGTATTAGGTTTTGCGAACCTAGTAACAAATTAGTTCAGTTGTGACCAGAAGGATAAACCAAAGGCAGCATGAACGGAAAGTATAATCTCATGCACATTCGTTTCGTGCTTACTGGCGACTCATCAGTAGGAGCCGGTACTCATCGATTTCAAAAAAGGTATCAGTTACTAACACAATGGCCATAGTGTTAGTATCCTTTACAGACTCGGTATATATATTATATAGTGTGAGTTAGCATTGAAGTCGTATTGTCGTTGACTTCAGATTATGTTAGCTTCACTATTACAGGTTTACACATTCGTCTAGGAGATTGTACCGTCCTGTTATTCCACATTCTTCTACCAAATATATAGTGGTTAAAGGGCGTAATACCGGCTCCTACTGATGAGTCGCCAGTAAGCACGAAACGAATGTGCATGAGATTATACTTTCCGTTCATGCTGCCTTTGGTTTATCCTTCTGGTCACAGCTGAACTAATTTGTTACTAGGTTCGCAAAACCTAATACATACTTGCATATATATTAGATCTTCGCAACAAAACAGTATTTAATTAATGTTCGTGACTGTATAGAAATTGTTTAGTCGATATTTCCAGTCAAGTTTAATGTATACGAGACCGCTAGAGGTGAGAGCCGCATATCTACTTTGATTTCCACATATATTCAATGCGGTTTGATCTTCGATAGTCAGTTTGTCGTCGTACTCTGATAATGCTGATGGAAGGTCGAAACGCATCAGCGCGTTGCGACTGGCGGTAGTTTTGTTATGTTGTTCGACGTCTGGTTAAAAACAATGGGATTGGTGTTTACTTCAAGAACGCTCATATTAATTGGAAATTTCTGTCACCGTACATGCATCTACTTTTTCCTCTTCGGCTTGTTGCCAATCCAATTGAATGTTTGTTGAGTCTAGTCGAGGGTGTGTTTAGTCTTGCATTGATACCAGTAAATTGATGTTGACTTTTGTTATTCGTGGCCAGTCGATTAGAATATCAAGTTGATGAGACTTTTGAATATTTATGCCAGGTGCTTATTGTTTTATATAAAGGGTTTCATAAATAAATAATAATTTTTCTGATTTTGCTTTATGTAGAATTGAGAAATTGGTCAAATTGACTGTGTGCCCCGATTCCGATATATGATCATAAATAACTGATTTTCCTGACGGTGCCAAGGCTTTGTTAATGAATTTCTGTGGTAGATGTTGCTGAATATATATATATATATATATATATATATATATATATATATATATATATTTGATTATGCTTGCACGTGACCTAATATTTAATCAAAGTTGGCATAAAATTATAAAAAATATATTCGGTTATCTCAAGAGAATTTTAGAATTTAAACAGGTCAGGAAAACATCTGCACTAAAGCGGTATTTGTTTTTGTTAGTTTATAACTTTGCACGGATTGAAATTCAAAAACGAATAACTATCTATAAACAAACAACATTATAAATAAAATAGTTCAAGTATATTTTCTCCTCTCTAAATTGTATTCAATTAAGATCATGCAAAGAAGTTGCAAAACACTTGAAACATGTGACATATTTAACATATTGTGCGGCTAAAAAGGGTAAAAACATCAGCTAGCTATTTTTTCGACGTAACAACTGACAAGATAACAATGGAATAATGCTATAAACACTTTAGAATCTCAGTATAGACAGGAAATCTTTCATGCATACATAAATTTACAAGTAAAATACATGTATACATGCGAATATTCCAGAAAAAGATACATAAAAACATTGAGACCTACATAAATTACACAAATGCAAACATACATATATAAATATTACAAACGTACAAACAAATGAACAAATATGCATAGACTCATATATACCTATATACTCACAGTAAAATTTTCATAAAGACATACATTATCACACAGACATACAAAATGCCTAATACACACATGCATGCAACAAAAACATACATGAATACAAGCAGATATATGTGCACTCCTACAACAGACATATACACATATGCATAGACGCATCCGTACACACACTTACATGCATACAATTACATACATACATACACGCATACATAAATACAAACACACATACCTCAAAACAGACACACATCCATAAATACATCTATTCAACCATACATACATACATACATACATACATAAATACATACATACATACGTACATACATACATACATACATACATACATGCATACATACATACATACATGCATACATACATACATACATACATACATACATACATACATACATACATACATACATACATACATACATACATACATACATACATACATACATACATACATACATACATACATACATACATACATACATACATACATACATACATACATACATACATACATACATACATACATACATACATACATACATACATACATACATACATACATACATACATACATACATACATACATACATACATACATACATACATACATACATACATACATACATACATACATACATACATACATACATACATACATACATACATACATACATACATACATACATACATACATACATACATACATACATACATACATACATACATACATACATACATACATACAT
The DNA here is from genome assembly GCA_029291075.1 of Eudiplozoon nipponicum. Classification (NCBI taxonomy): domain Eukaryota; kingdom Metazoa; phylum Platyhelminthes; class Monogenea; order Mazocraeidea; family Diplozoidae; genus Eudiplozoon; species Eudiplozoon nipponicum. The sequence goes on along the minus strand of JAQBSW010001498.1, from coordinate 87,268 downwards.
ACATACATACATACATACATACATACATACATACATACATACATACATACATACATACATACATACATACATACATACATACATACATACATACATACATACATACATACATACATACATACATACATACATACATACATACATACATACATACATACATACATACATACATACATACATACATACATACATACATACATACATACATACATACATACATACATACATACATACATACATACATACATACATACATACATACAATACATACATACATACATACATACATACATACATACATACATACATACATACATACATACATACATACATACATACATACATACATACATACATAAATACATACATACATACATACATACATACATTACATCTGTATTTTATTGTTGGCACAACAGAATAGTTTTGTTGGGCGTGGAGTCAGCTCCCTTCCCTTTTGGCTCTGGAAAGAAGCTTATGGAAGCGAAACTTTTTCACTTACATGAGTGGAACTGTTGATGGAACTTCCATGCTATTATTTCCTGTTCATCAAAACCATGACATGTTAATAGGTGTTCACGCCTAAATTGTGACAGACGAGAACAAAATCTGATAATGCGGTAGGAGAGCTTTCTTTATTTGCATATTTTACAAATTTTACAAGCGAATGTATAATGTTGTCACTATCTTCAAGTAATACAATAATCGAATGCGAATATATATATATATATATATATATATATATATATATATATATATATATATATATAATTCTTATATATAATTCTTAAATTGAAATTTACAGACAATCGATACAGAAGCAGCATTGCTTCAAATTTCTGATAAATGCTTATACAATTTCTTTTATATTATAATTAACCAAAGTAAGAATACAATGCTATACAGCTAAAGGCATAAACATTTGCTTTATCCGCCTGCACAATAATGAAAGGCCGGATTTCGAGTGCAGACACAATTTTCGATAATTAATGACCGTATATATATATATATATATATATATATATATATATATATATATATATATATATATATATATATGTAATAAAAGGCGAATTCTAATTTAATTTCTTTGAATGACAGTCTTTTGCTGTTTTAAATTACTTCAAATGCCAAAAGTTTACTGGTTTGTCTATAATGTTACTAGTTGACAAAGAATCGTAAATTATAAGTTGGATTTCTAGAGTCGTTGCCAATTCTAGCACGACTGTAATATAATTAATCGATCACTGGTTACACGGGCGGTGATAAAATTACTATAATCAAGGTTGCGCTCTTGATATGCGATCTTTAATATGTTGGGGAGTGCGTTCTTACAATTGTGCAGTCACGGTCCTATTGATCGGTAGATCAGTAAAATTGGTGGCTTTAATATTTCCATTGTATCGATGTTCAATAGATGTTTGCCGGTGACCCCACAGTACTCTGGGAGTCTCCAGTGTCTGCACTCTTCAAATTATCGATGACAAAGTAAAGCAAATTAGATTTGATTCAGCCAATATTTCTTGATTAATACTCATCAAGTAGATGTAATGATTTGTTCGCTTACACGCTCCATGCATGTCTCGAAAATCTCACTATGAAAATATTTCGTCTATAAGATAGGAACCCTTGTTTAAGCGCTTAACTAAAAATAAAAAACGTTTTCAACTACAACAGGAATATAGGTTGCCCTGAAACATAAATTTCGTATTTTATCTCTTACGACATATTTCAATCGCAAATTGACTCTAGCTATACCGATGATGTGTAACAAATAAATGACTACTTTTTTGGACTTGTTTTTACAAGGGACACCTTTGCGTGCTTTATTTAAATACTAATCAACAATTATATTAATAACTTACCGATTGCATGGCGTTAACACTGGGATACATTGCCGACGAATTGTGCGCCGAATCTGGTGGTGAGCTCGAATAATCTATCGTGTTGTTCATGTTCGTAACAAGACCCATGCCCACGCCAGCACCACCAGTTCCATTTGCAATCTGACTGGTGTGCATTGACATCAGCGGCGTCATCGGATGCATAGGATGAAGCAGATGACCTCCAGTTCCACTGTTAGTTGCGCTACCGCTCAACGCAGAATTATTACTCATAATATAGTGCTGTCCACTGAGAGGCGTGCCAGCTAATCCGATCGGTGGGCTGGACGCTGCTGAGGCCACAGACGAGTTAAGAAGACCACCAGAATGTTGGTGCATATGATGATGATGGTGAGAGGGATGTTGAAGAGGATGATGCGTCTGAAGTGGATGATGCTGAAGCGGGTGTCCTTGAAATGCATTCGGATGGACTATTGGATGATGTGACTGATGCATTGCCTGTGGTGTGTGCGATTGCAATGTTGGACTAGGATATATTATGCCTGACGGTTGACCGACGGTTAGTGGCGTTTGCTGGCCAAGGTGAATCTGCTGACTGGAGGCAGCCGAATGCTGCGAAGAGGTCTATTATGGCGGAAAATACAGCATGTATTTAAAATGAAGCAATAATTTTAATTTTAATCTTACATAATATTTCGAAATTCAGGCATGAATAATATTTTTACTACTGGTATAAATACCACTAAAAATTAAATCAAATTTCACGCTTTTAATATTTGTTTGCCTTTTTTTGTACATTGAGATCTGAACCACTTTGGAAAAACTGAGACGTGTTTTGAAAATTATCCGCTGAAAGAGGAATTCTGTGTAATTATAAGCTAGTCACAACATGAATCAGCTATATAGCGATACAGCAATATACAATATGGCACCAATTAAATTTTTAAAATGGTGGAGCACGTCAGAGACATTCTTAGCCTCATTATTGAAGAGGCTCAACCAGAGGCATATTCAAACATAAGACGTTGTGTAGCACCTATTATAGGCATATATATGTCATAAACTTCACGTTTGGCAATGCATTCCGATATGCAGACGAATAATTATGATACCATTGATTGAGTAATGTATATTGCTGCGCTATCTGAAGGCAGCTCATAAAGTTGGAAACCAGCAGAGATGCTAAAGTGAATCGAAAGTCAACCAAAGCAGTTGACTTCGATTGTTTATGTGAACAGTAATATGCTAGACTTCATTCATTTCGTAATCGAATAGAATATATGTTTAATTAAACGAACGTTGGGCGTCTGAGTAATAACTTTTATAGTGAATAGTATTTGTCAATTTGATGTATGAAAATCTCGGAAAGTTAAAACTGGACATTTTGCAGTCGCCAAGGTTGATAAACCATTAAATAAAGTATTGATTAAAAGTAAAATGACAGGATTTAATTATATTTATGTTATTGGTGTAAACTAAAAATAGCAAAATATTGTAAATGCACTATTTAACAACTAAGGTTTGCCCAATAAGGGCGATCCCGGTTTAGCTGATAAAAAGCATGTGCTATCTTATACGATGCTCAGCTTGTACCAAAAATATAAATGAATTTTTACACGAAAAATATCCTCACTGTCTAACAAGAAAATACTACATATAAAGTGATGAGAACAGCACTGGTGATATTCTACGAAACAACGATTTTGCCAAGATTGTGTTTAATCATAGGCTCTGTAAGCATCGAAAGAAGTAATACACGTACAATCAGTTCATAGTCGCGATATGATATTCGTAATTGAGGGACGAAACGAATCAAAGCGTGTAACCTGCGACAGTTTTTCTAGGTTTTATGACTAGTTAAAGATCGAGGAGTTGTCTACTTCGAGTCCACAAATTTAATGCAAGTAAATATATATTATTACCACCTGTGCAATAAATGATTGTGTAACAGTGCAAAGTCTGACGTCTGTCGCATTGTTTACAAATACGGTCGATTGCACATAAGTCCTTTTTACATGTATGCCATATGAACTTAATATTTTGTTCGTACATATCCTATGAACTATAATCAGATTCAAACTGGTTCTCGATAAACTTTTGCGAAATATTTTTCATGCAATGTTTACCTTTTCACTTGTAAAATTAAAAGCTAAATAAGTAATGGTTTATAATTTCCATAGCATAATTGTCCTTATTCTTCACCTTCGTTACCTATTTTACTTTCCTTAATAAATAAATAAATAAATAAATTATATATATATATATATATATATATATATATATATATATATATATATATATATATATATGTTTATTGCAACTAAAAATATTTTAATGAAGCAGATTTCCGAATTAACAAAATGTGTTTAATGTAGCTAAATGTTTACATTATACGGTTTTCTACAGAATTCTTTAAGAGACAGAAAAGAACCAAATATCTAGTTTATTGATTTAAAAATTAGAACGATAACCATAAGTTATAAGAACAATTATCTGTTATACGCAGATAATGATAAAGAGCTATCATCGTCTATTTCGAAAAATAACTGCATCAGGAAATCCAACGGTACCCATCAAAATTAAAACGATTGTCCATAAGGTTAACAGTTTGTTGAAGGAATGTCGTTGTTGCGATACAGAATTAATTGAAATTACCTGATCTGCGTTTTGACTAACGCAGATTTCATTGTTCCAGTAATTTTCTTTTTTCATAATATTTCGACCTACATTACCGTAGATCTTCAATCGATGCATTTCACGACTTGCTTCATTTATTTCGTGAAATGCATCTGGATGAAGATCTACGTTAATATAGATCGAAATATTATGAAAAAAGAAAATTACTGGAACAATGAAAGCTGCGTTAGTCAAAACGCAGATTAGGTTAACAGTTTATTACAATTTCAAGTGATATAAAAGGAAGAATATTTTTATGCGAAAATGAGTTGTCCAGACTAGCATGGAAAACATGACAAGTTTGCACATTGAGGCGTTGGTTATGCCTTAGCTAGTAAGAAATCAATAGAATATTGATGATAAAGCATTTAGTTTAGCTTTAAATGTTCTTTTTTCAGATGCATGGAGTAATGGATCTTAACAGCATTTAGCTTGTTCGGGTCAATTGATAGCAATCGAAAGTCGGCAAAATGTTGAATCCTTTACATTTTCACGTGCACAGTTTATGTTTGACATTGACTGATGGGTTCTCAATTGTCTCTTCACTGTGAAGCCGCCCATCAGCTATTTGTCTTAAAATGAAGTTGGAACCAGATTTTACGAATTCTTCCAGAATTATCGGGATTTCAATTCCAGTCTTATCTTCAGGGTTGACATCATACTCACAGGAAAAAGAAATGGTGGAAATAGCAAAGGTTTAAAGAATTTCTCATCCTACGAGTGTTATAAATCGCTATATATATATATATACATATATATATATATATATATATATATATATATATATATTTCTAGCACTCATTGGTTGGGATTACAGAATAGAGTATTTCATTGACGCTCAAGACACATACAAATTACTCGTTGAGTTTAATTGGATGCGAAATGTGATAATGTTTTCTTGATATTTTAATATGTATGCCATTTGTGTGTGGGATTTTGATTATGCGGTTGGCAAGTGATTCTTAGTCCGCTTATACCACATAATTTTTTCGTTGAATGACATATAATTACAAATTTTGTAAGAACAAGTTGCCCAACCGGATTTAGCATAGTGTTAGCTTGAGGAAAATAAACAAATACCGTTCGCGTGAAAATGGAATATCTTGTCTGCCCATTTCGGGTGTGCAATTGTCGAGCTAGAGCATTTGGCGAAAATTTCATTTATTTGACTCTTTTGTCAAAATGGTATCTTTTTCTTGTTTTGCAGCACACATGTTTGTTGCCGGCTGTTTTTTATTTAAATTTCTATTAACCACTTTTGCAATTGTGAAAATTGGTGAATTCATTAAAGATTGGATTTACAATAATTGCTCAATACAGGTGTCGCTTTTACTTATTTATAGCCAGTCGAGCAAAATTTTTCGTTGATAGAATTTTTGAGTGCTCTTGCACATTAATCAAATTTGCGAGCTTTGTATTATTACCAAGCCTATTGCATTTAACCGAGCATCGAATACAGCAAAACTATCATTAGTCACCTATACTGACCTTCCATGATCATCATCAGAGAACGACGGCAAACTGACTAGCGAGGATCAAACCGCATTGCATATATATGGAGAGCAAAATAAGATATGCGGCTCTAACCTCTAGTAGTCTTGCATACGTTGTACGTGACTGGAAATGTCGGCTGCACAATTTCTATGCAGTCAATGAAATATTAGCTGTTTAGAAGCTTACATATATATATATATATATATATAGTATATATATATATATATATATATATATAGACAATACAATTGAACAATAATTTATTGCGCGGGTGGTGGTAACAATTCTTGAAATCTAGTTTGCGATCTTGAAGTAAACACAAATCCTAATGCATTTAACCAGTTATCGAACAACATAACAGAACTACCGCCAGCCGCAACGCACTGACGCGTTTCGACCTTCAATGATCATCATCAGAGTACAATGGCAAACTGACTAGCGAGGATCAAACCGCATTGCATATATATGGAAATCAAAGTTAGATATGCAGCTCTCACCTCTAGCAGTCTTGCATAAGTTGTACGTGACTGGAAATGTCGGTTGCAAAATTTCAATGCAGTTACGAACATTAAGTATTTGCAGCTTTCGCCACACACATATATATAGGAAATAAAATTAAACAATAATTGATTGAACGGGTGGCGGTAAAAAATCTTTAAACTAAGTTTACGAGCTTGAAGTAAAAACCAATCCCGTTTTATTTAACTAGTCGAGCACAAAGAAAGCAACGTCTCAGAATATTAAAAACGGAACCTATTAAATAACTTGGCTAACCAAAATAGAAAGTCGTGAATTGAGCACGCGGTCGAGTAATGGTTAGTTTATTTTAAGAAAATCTATAAATTAGAGAACTATACTGCTAAATCTATTTATATTTACATGAAACCTCGTCCGATAAGCGTGAAAAAACGGAGGTGTATACAATTGTACCTGAACCGATCGTCCCAAGTTGTTATTCAAATAACAATAGCGATTCGAATAAAATACCACATCACACGAAGAAACTTGCCAAATGATAGAGTAAAGATCACATTCAACAGAAAGAGGATATTTTTGACAACAAAGATCATTTGTCATTCTGGTTAATTTTTCTGCTTGCACCCTCAAAGTTATGTATGGCAACGTGCACACTTCGAAAACCAAGAAGCCACTACACAATAGAATCCACCAAGACCAGATACAGAAGCTGATCTAGTGAGAAGTAACACAAATCACAAGTTGATAAATTACAATTCTTATAATCTAATCAGGGCTCCAAGTGAGTAAAAATAACTTTTAAATTCTTCACACGATGAAGTGGTAAACATATATGAATCAATGTATTTCAAACAATATGAAAAGTTCATGAATTATCAAAAATTCAATCGAAGAAACATAGTGCGAACAAGTAAAAGAATCCAGGCTTAGCAAATCCCAGCTGTAGACACCTCACCAAATTTAACGCTAATTAAACGAACATTGGTTGCGCGGGTGGTGATAACAATTATTATAATCAAGGTTGCGGTCTTGATATAAACACCTGACCCATTAATTACTTACATATGTCAGTATAAACTAAAAATTGTATAGTGTAGAAAAGGCAATTCATCCAGTAGACCGGTTTCGTCCTTATTGGGAACTCATCAAGTACTGACCAGAATTTGCCGCGGACGGGATACGAACTTGGGCACGTCTGCTTCGGAATCTGGTGCTCTGACCACACAGCCACCCTGTCGCACAATACGCACACATTCAATAATATTATGACCAGTGCTTATGATTTAGCCTGTTTACTAGGATGGCTCAGTGTTGAGAGCACCAAATTCCAATGCAGACGTGTCCAAGTTCGAGCTATGTCCGCGGCAAATTCTGGACAGTACGTGATGAGGTCCTAATAAGAACGAAACCGGTTTCCTGAATGAATTGTCTTATCCACACAATAAAATACAAGCTTATAATGAAAAATAAATATGCATAATGGGTCAGGTGTTTATATCAAGATAGCAGCCTTCATTAACACAAATTTTTATCATCGCCCACGCAATCAATCTTTGGTTTAATTATACATATACATATAAATACACACACACACACATATATATATATATATATATATATATATATATATATATATATATATATATATATAATTAATCTGGAAGTAGGTACACGTTATAGACAGAGAGCAACGTGAGTGCGTATAAACAATTGTTGAAATTATCTAGTGCCGCCCTGTATAAAGGAGGAATTACGTTTTATCATTATCGTGAACATGATTACTGAATTCCTGATGAAGGCAAATATAAAAATGTTTCGTCTGTTTTGAATTTAATGCCGAGTCATATTCTTTGTTTCATAAACACAGCGTTATACTTCTTCGAATAGTTTTACATCTCAAGTGCGTTAACATTAAATTCATTTGTTACCTGTTGTGCAGCTACCGCCTGTTGGAGTGCATGCGCGTGAGGATGTGAAAGGGCCTGTTGAATTGGTGTGCCGGTGCTGTTTGCAGCCGTACTGTGTGCACTGCTGAAGTGATCTCCAGGAGTAACATGTCCCGAACAGAGCACGGGTGAGCCGGAATTGGAGATACCGATTGCTTCCCCATTCATGCCAGTTGTCGCGGAATTTACAAGAGTCAACGCGGTACCATTACTTGCATCCAACTGACTACTATGATGTGGATTTCTGAGACTGCCATCAGCGGTTACACCTGCGCTGCTGAGCCCACACCCATTTTTATTCGGCATTAATGGCTGTTTCATTGATGGGTCGACCTGATGTGGTCTCGATGTCAGCTTTGGCCTCCGTCGTTGTCTGTACGTAAATAAGCAATAATATTAAAGCCAAATTATTTCTTAAAAAGCTTGTCACTGCATTACTACTGCCATATTTAAAGCATTAGCAATGAATTCAGGGAAACAATTTGCATCTGATTATTCATATATATATATATATATATATATATATATTCCCAACATAAAATAAGTATAACATAAGACAGGGCGGTTTCATCCTTAATGACATTCCAGTGCTGTATCCAGATAAACTGCAAAACTGATATGACCCAAAGAGAAATTAGTCAAGCGGCATGCGACGCATTCCCTTCACCACTAAAAGCGCATCTTGCAATCAATTCTTTGGTCTATTCCAGTCATTCTTTCCCCAGGTGGATACTTGTGGCTGCGCTTTCTGACCTAAAGTCTTAATCAGACATATCTCATCACTTGTTATTAGGCAGACACCAGGCCACCAAGAGAAGAGTTATTTAATTAAAGTAGGATGGCAGGATTTGGTTATAAGTTCTTTATATATGTATGCTATCTATATATATATATTATATATATATATTATATATATATCTTCTATAATACCGCTACATTCACACAAACAATAGATTTAGGCAATCCATGGTTTGTGTAAGTGATAATGACTAAAATTCAAACCTAAGGTGCGTTATTTATATTTTACATACTTAAAAATATATTTAAATTGGAAAAATGCGGACAAGATATTGTTTGAAACTACAAGGCTAACTAGCCCGGGGCTTCAAACTAAATTTCTGTGAAGAATCACCTTTATGTATAATGACGGAATTCAAACAAGTGATGTTGTCAGATACTAATCCGGCGTCCGGAAAATTTTTCTTGTTAGCACTGCCGAGTTAAATTAAGCAGTTTGAAATAAAAGTGATAGTCTGTAATCCTTTACAGTGATAAGAGAGAAGTTAGTTGTACGAAATCCCTACTCTACTTCGGAACTATTTCAGGAAAAATACTCATATTTTTAATTAAGGCTCAAACACAAGAGCCTCAAGGAATATAATCCATAAAGTATAAAACATTAATGTTAAAATCACTTGGCAAGTCTGGATTAAATTCTTGGTGTGATATAAGGAAACAAAAAGCGACGTTATTTATAAATTAAGGACATCTCATGTTATCAAATATACAACAACAAACCATTGGTGGCGGGATTTTATGTACATATTATAATATTGATGCTCTTGTGAGGCGCTATTATATGCAATTAATATTGTGATTTTGCAGCTAGTGTAATCAGGATAATCAGTGTTGATTAACAGTATAATTGTGCATAATTCACCACCTTTGGCAGCATACCAGTGAAATAGTATTAACCTTTCGCATAATACTAATGTTGATTGCGACGTGGCCTGACTCTCACTGATGTCGATAATCAAGTAGCATCTAATATGATTATTATGGTCTCTCTTTCTGGTTATCGTTCTGGTCATATTTGAACTAATTTGATACTAGGTGCAAAACACCAAATGCACAATAACCATACATGTAATTGGTATAATCCAGTTCTTGTTTAAATATTACTTTGCTGAACTATATGGTTAGAAAATAAAATGTAAAATCAAGCGAATAATCGAAATATTACATAACAATAGCACGTGTGAGTAAAATTAAATGAAATACTCTAATATGTGAATGAATTAATAGTTGTCAATTTTTTGCAATAGAAATATTAAAAATTAACCGATCATTGCTTACGCGGGTGGTTATAACAATTATTTAAATCAAAATTGCGTGTTTGGTTAACAATCCAATTGTGTTCATATTTATCAGTATAAAGTAAGCATTGCATAATATAGCAAATGCAATTCAATTGTTCGTGAGATGAGATTTTCGTTGAAAAAGGCTTCTGAAACAGGAACTCGACACTTCCGGAGTACACATGAAGAAAACGGGTGCAAACAACATGTGTGGGCACAACAAGGGCTAGATTGGTCATCAAGTAGACCAGTTTCGTCCTTAATTGGAACTCCTCAAGTACTGTTCAACGGTGCTCGTACCGGGATACCAATGCTTCGTAGTCTGAGTCTCTGCTCTCTGGGCCACCTTTCGTGATCAATGATTGTTTTATTATACAAATCTTTTATGTAATAGATCTTCCAAAGAGGCGTGGTGAGTGGCTGGTTAGAACTTTAAGTCTAAAGAGATTTCACAAAGTTATTCTTTTTAAATTTTGCGGGGTGCCAGCTTCATATTTTGCAATCCCACGTTTTGCGTACGCGGGTTGTAGCTTTGCACCAACAGTTTTACAAATATCCGTATCTGCTTTGGCATCGATCGGGTTGGGCGTGTATTCGTCCCTTTCTTCCGAAGTCTTCAACATCGTCCATACTAACCATTAGAAATGCGATTCTATCAAATCTATGTTTAATTGCTATGTTTCGGAACGCGATTTCCCGTTCCATCATCAGACCAATAGTCATATATGCACAGTTCAATAATCACAATATCAGATTTAAGCAAATGTCGACAATATATTTCAGCGAACGGGGTTCGTACCGTGATACCAAAGCCTCGTTGTTTGAGTCTCTGTTCTCTGGGCCGCCTTCCGTGATCACTGATTGGTTTATTATACAAATCCTTTAGGGAATAACTCTTACTAAGTAGCGTTGTGATTGGCTGGTTGGAACTTTAAATCTAAAAAGATTCCACATCGGTTTGCTATTAAGAAGAGTTGAACTCAAATCATAAGTAAGTACATAATTAAAAAATTGTCTAGTATGCGGTACGGTATCGCACTGGATAAAGGCAGAGACTCAAAAGAAATTGTGCACCGGATCGATCACCGACCGCGGCAAAATTAAAGGCAGTATTTGAAGAGTTCTAAACAAGTACAAAATCGGTATACCATATAAATTGTGTTTACTACCTTTTACAAAGCTTAGTTTATATAGACGAATTTATGTATATATACAGAAGTATTTTATTTATTAGTTATCACAAGGATAAATGAGTTGCTAATTATTTTTAAAATTTGTAACGCTAGACGTTAATATATTCAAATATATTTGTATAAAGTCAATGTAGCAATTCATAATTTTGATCAGTTAGAGAAAAATCATCCCAACTAATATTAGTCGGAAATTATTGTACTTCAGCCTATCAATAATGTTTGTATGTCATATAGGATTTTCTGAAACTAGTCTGTCTAGTTTTATAAGATAGTTAAAGAAAGCATAATTAAGAATTCGGCTAGATATGATACGAAAATTTACTTTTACATTAATATTTTCTATTCAATAGGCAGTCGAGAATTGCAAATATCATTTTAAAACGTAATTTAGACATATAATCAAAGTACAACACTTTGATCAGCAATAAAGTTCCACTTCTTCTGTTAAATTAGCATAAGAATTGGGCAAAAGGTGACGTTGTAATTATAAAAGATATATATTCTAAATTTCGCACAGTGAATAAATTTTGCGATGCACTGAAAGGACTTCTACTGGGATGATATAATTGACTAAACCAAAGCAATGATTTGGGCAATATATTCGATGGGCATAATTGACAATTGTTCACTCGTATAAAGGATAGAATAGACGCAATTGACATTGAGAAAGGTCATCTGCCAAAGGAATACAACCTTAATTTTAGACTAGCAAAATTTAAAGACAATTAAACGTTAATTCAGCGCACATAAATACATACACATAAGTACACACTTATATATAGAGAGATATATATATATATATATATATATATATATATATATATATATATATATGCATGCGGAACAGGCCGACTTTGTCAGTTGGGTTTAATTAGTACCGTTTAATATAGCGACTATCAGACGAAGGAGCGGTTCGAAAAAGGCAATATTAAGCAGTGGAATAAAAGATTTACTTTAACAACTATTAATTAAAACAGTTAAATTCTATTTAACAATAATTGATTGCGCGGGTGGTGGTAACAATACTTTAAATCAAGTTTGCGAGCTTGAAGTATACACCAACCCCATTGTATTTAACCAGTCTTCGAACAACATGTTATGTTGTTCGAAGACTGGTTAAATACAATTGGGTTGGTGTTTACTTCAAGTTCGCAAACTTGATTTAAAACAGTTAAATACTGTTTGTTGCGGAATACTAATATTTATGCACGTATGTATTAGGTGTTGCGAACCTAGTAACAAATTAGTTCAGTTGTGACCAGAAGGATAAACCAAAAGTAGCATGAATGGAGAGTATAATCTCGTGCACATTCGTTTCATGCTTACTGGCGACTCATCAGCAGGAGCCGTTAATACGCCCTTTAACCACTATATATTTGGGTGAAGAATGTGGGATAATAGGTTGGTTAACGTTTAATCCTTCAATACAAGGATGAATGTACCGTCCTATTATCCCACATTATTCACTTAAATATATAGTGGTTAATGGGCGTAATACCGGCTCCTACTGAGGAGTCGCCAGTAAGCACGAAACGAATGTGCATCAGATTATACTTTCCGTTCATATTACCTTTGGTTTATCCTTCTGGTCACAACTGAACTAATTTGTTACTAGGTTCGGAATACCCAATACATACTTGTATTAATTAACACGTTACATTATTTAAATAAAAAAGAAACCAATTGGAATAATTAATAATTTTTCTCAATAATACACAGACATGCGACTTATTATATGCGTTCTATCATCGCCGAATATAAATATCAGATCGTTGCCGAATCAACTCCTAAATGCATAAAAGCTGACAAAAAATTATAATCTTTTACATTTCCAGGTGCACAGTTGGTGTTTGGTATTGATTGATGGGTACTCGCTTGACCCTTCACTATGGTAAAATCCATGAGCTTCTTGATTGCAAATGATATTGGAACCAGATTTTCCAAATTTTCTAGACTTAACTTTCAGCTCCATCTGCAGACTTGACACCATACACACAAGAAAAAAAACAACAACTCGATTCCTTATATAGGAATAAATTCGCTAAGCTAAAACAAGACGGCCTACATTTTACACGGTATATAGATTTTGTTGTGTGAGAGCATTTCTTCTAATCGTACAGAAGACTCACGCAGTACCATCGGAATTATAATATATCTTGTAGATAACAACTCGACATGGGTTAGAGCACCAGATTCTGATGCGGACGTGTCCAGGTTCGAGCTATGTCCGCGGCATATTCTGGACATAGCCTGATGAGTTCCCAATAAACATGAAACCGATTTACTACATGAATTGTTTGTTCTATACAATAAAATTCTTAGTTTACACTGAAAAGTTCATGTACAGAATGGATCAGGTGTATATATCAAGATCGCAAACTTGATTATAGTAATTTTTATCACAGGTTGCGCAAAAAATATTCGTTAAATTATAAAAATGAGTCGGAAGTAACCGCGTAGACTAGCTACACACATTTGTTTTTCTTAATTTACAGTTCGAAGTAGAGTTTAAATTGCACATCTAATAGTTAAAATTATCCACGATTTTTAAATTTTAAATTTTGTTGCTCAGTGCCCTCCTTCTTATTGTCGATTTGACCGCATTTCTCTTGTGCGGGACAATTGACTGCACTCGTAAGTCGGTAAAATCTAGAATACTGTACATTTTCAGGTTCTCCCAGTGTGGCCTTGGTGATAGTTCTATTTATACTTATTTTTTATTCCATCAGCTATGTTTGAAATGACGGTGAAGCAAAGAGTGGAAAATATTTATCCCACGATTGTGTTTTAGGTGTGGTTGTTCAGTTGTAAGATCGTTAGTACAAATTTCCATGTACGCGTTGAGATCGCCTTCGTGGTCGTTAGTGGATGGTTTTTCCCCTCACTCAGAAGGCTTCCACATCATTCATACTAACCACTAGAAATGCAGTACGACAAGTTTCTGTTAATTTGATTTGCTCTTTAAAATTAATAGTACCCCTTCCATGTGCAAAAAGAAAAAGAAATTTTATCACCTATAAGATTTGTTTCTTTTTAATTTTCTACTGAAGTATCTTCAAATGAACATCTCTTGCCATAAATTGAAAGGAAAAACAAGATAAAAAGAATGTGTCACAATAAAATTTTTCTTTTTATCGAAAGAATTTCTGGTGATAAAGGCTCGCATCCTAAAAGATACTTTCAGAAAACTAGATGTACTAATGACGTCCAATGTAAGGCACAGAGAACATTATTAATGGAATTTATTTTCTATCTTGTTGATTTCTATAAAGAAATGTTCATTTGTAGATACTTAGAGAAGAATATAAAGATAGAAACAGTTCGTGTATCTGATAAAAATTTCTTTCCCTTTTTGCACGTGGAAAGAATTTAGTTTTTGAACTTGTGATGGGTGAATAAAATGGTGGTTGGCAGTATTTTGCAGAAATACATTTAAGAAAATAAACAACTGGAACTCAATCTGTGTTTGTCAAAACGTAGATCAGGTAGTACAGATTAAAACGGTGTGCTTGATACAATACCTATGATAGCATAATCAAAGTTCAGTTTTCTCTGATAACACAAACAAACAAACAAACACACACACACACATATATATATATATATATATATATATACTATATATATATATATATATATCTCAAAGGCCATAAATATAAAAGGAGGTCAGAGACAAATGTTTACATAAAATATACACTATAGCAATTGTATGAAAATCATTTTCAAAGTCAATTTATGTAGGCTTGACAGATACCCACAAGAGACTTGCGGTTCACTCAAATTGATCAAAGCCATCGTTTATCACGTTGCTTAAATACGCGAGTATTCGTCAGTTTAAACGGCAGGTGGAGTGGTTATCAAGTGTTGCAACAAAAACTCGTTCCCATCCACAAATACACGCACGCAAGCATTCATTTGAATTCAATGATGGACACGAAGTTTTGGGAGTGATGGCGACAGAAAAATTAATGATAAATGTTCTCTGCTTATGTTTCGTTTAAAAAACAAGCGAAGGTTAAAACTGAATTGAAATCGTCAACCTTGGCTAGAAGCCCACTAACTCGCATCACTTAATCCAAAAACTCTGTCATGCAATTTAAGAATTCTCGTTAATATAATTACTACTCTAAAGAATTTGATAAATGTATTTGTACATATATGACACACACACGCATATATATATATATATATATATATATATATATATGTATATATATATATATATACTATACTCTATATATCTGCATATATATACATATATATGTATATATATTTATATATATATATATATATATATACATGCTCTCTTATATATATATATATTTAAATAAAGGTTTTAAGTATATATTTATCTGACTATAAGAATCTTTTTTTTAACAAATAGGAGTCTTCACTCCAAGAGTGAGAGATATTATTTTGAATAACATGATTTAATTAGGAGAGTTAAGCTAAATAAGTCTACATATAGCTCCTACAAGATTGAAAGACAATTATTTCAATGCACTCGACTTGAGTTCCCAAGTACAGCTACTCTATGGACAAGAAGCAGAATGTGAGTTGCTGGCAAAACTCAGTTCATTCTACGAGAATAATTAATGCACCTATAAGAGATTTGACCTAATCTCGGTTTAATTTATCGAATGTTTTTAAATGCAGTAACTGTCAATTCGATATTGAGAAAACATTTATCCACAAACAACCCTAGAAATTATGAAAGTTTTTTTTACCAACATGATAAAACGAATTCAGAACTCTCATTTATAAGTCAGCCGACATTCTTTTTAACATTTTTCAAGTCAAGCTTGTCATAGATTCGTAGCGAATGTGTGTGAACGGATGTGTGTTCAGGATAAACAATCAATCGTTCACACCAATATTAGGGTCAATTGTATCGCACACTCCACTGTAATCCGTTGTCAGAGCAATAGGCATTAACCTGGCAATAATGAAATATATTGCACTGCTATCTCTGTAAACCAGTCTTAGTTGCTAAATTTTTTCCCGTGTGCATTTTTAAATTTTCTGTCTTACCTAGTAACAAGTTAGTTCATCAACTCATCATCATCATCATCATCATCATCATCATCATCATCATCATCATCATCATCATCATCATCATCATCATCATCATCATCATCATCATCATCATCATCATCATCATCATCATCATCATCATCATCATCATCGTCGTCGTCGTCATCATCATCATCATCATCATCCGCACTTTTGAAGCCGAATACTATCGCGGCGCTTTTCCTTCAATCTCAAAAGACATGAATTTTCTTAACATTGCAGCATGAACTCAAAAAATCTTTATCTAGTGTGCAAAAGACGATAGTGCAGTCTATTTGATATTGTGAAGTTATCCTTCAAATTATGTATTTAATCCCACCTCTGTGATAATGCACTATTAATTTTACCTACACTGCCGACTTTCAATGATGACTAGCCACTAAGATCGAAAGGATAGTTTTTAGGAGATTAAAGCTGTTTATATAATTAAACGAGCATTGAATGCGCGAGCGGTGATATCAATTATTTAAACAGTTGTGGCCAGGTTTCAGCATTTTTCGCAAATAATTCTGGACAGTATTTGAAGATATTACGTACCACCCTTCTTGTTTTTAATCTCTTCGTCATTTTCATGTGCGGGTAGCACTCGTAAGTCGGTAAAATCTTGAATCCTTTACATTTACAGTTGCACAGATTTTTGGCCTTGATTGATGGGTTCTCACTTGTTCCCTCATTTTGAAGCCCTCCATCAGTTGATTTTCTCAAAATGAATTTGGCACCAGATTTTCCGAATATTTGTCGAATTTTCGATACTTCATTTCCAGTCCCATCGTCAGGGTTGACACCATACTCACAGGGAAAACCAACTGGCGTTATTTAAGATTTCCCAATGAGGACGAAACAGGACAGTTAGGTGAATTACCTTTGCTACATTAAGATTCTTGGTTCACACTTAAAAATATATACATATTGAAAGAGATTGGGGTTTATATCAAGCAGTACAACGAATAACATTTAAATTCTCTACCACTTCGCAAACATTATTATAGTCATTATTATATTGCCAATTTATTAATAAGCTTTAAAAAAATCATGTTGCGCGACGGAATAGATCAGTTACCTTATTCTCGTGCTGCAATACGAGATGTTTGCATCCGAGTGGAAAAATCAGGTAAACAGCGGATGCAGACATCTCGTATCACAACACCAGAATAAGGTAAATTAGTTAATAAGTTGCTAACAAGTAATGTCAAGTTCATATGGGTCCTCAAAATGAAAATTAATTTAAAATAACTACATCAACAACTATTCGGGTGATATACTGCTAAATAAATCCATCGCTACCAAAAGTAGCATCGCTTCAAGTCTCATAAGCAATCCTCGCTACTACTGATGAGTTGTTCCAAATAAACAAAACCATATATTTTTCGGTGGAATGATAGTCTTCAAACTAAGATTGTTTAAATAAATAAATAAATAATAAATGCTCACCTCATGAAGCAACCGAATGCGATACACACTATAACTATCAAGGCCACAGCTATTACGACGGCTACAATGGCTACAGTGAAAATATCATTGCTGGATCCGAAACCATTAATGACACCTCCGGCACGTGACACTCCATCTTTGTCCAAGATTCTGTCTGGCATGTAACTGTCTGGCCTCTCGCCTGCAATCATTCCTAAAGTAGAAATATAACAAGCCTGGTGAAGCATAAAGTTATTACCTATGCAGTTATCTTTTATTTATTGCGTAACTTGTAATAAATTAATTCGAATATAATCAGGTAATAATTCAAAACTTGGCAATTAGAAAAGTTATAAATACACGAACACAGTAGGAAACAGCATTACCCCACAAAACAAAAAAATGTCAACAAGTGTGGAAGATTTATATAATTACACAATAATTATTTGCGCGAATGCGAGTACAATTAGTTAAGTCAAGGTTGTGAGGTTAATACATACACCAATCCCATTATATACAAATTTGCTAGTCTAAATTAAGCATTATGAGATAAACTTTGAGATTACAACCTTTGCTAGGAACAATTCATGAATGGAATGACGGGACAAATAAGAACCCATCAATCACGGTTATCCTCTCTCACATTTTTATCAAATGCATAGTGGGTATAAGTCGTATTACCGGAACCTACTGATGAATCGCCAGTAGGCTCGAAACTCATGTGCATAAAAGTATATATCTTTCGCGATGGTAACCCTTCTTTATATCAAGTTTGCGAGCATGAAGAAAAAACTAATCCTTTTGCATTTATCCAGTCGTCAGATAAAACGCATCGGTCGCACGCTCTGACGAACGTTTCGACCACAATTCATCATCAGATTATATATATATATATATATATATATATATACTATATATATATATATATATATATATATATAATGCTATATATATGGTGAAAGCTGCGAAAAATAATGTTCGTGACTACATGGAAATTGTGCAGCCCACATTTCCTGTCAAGTACAATACATCTGAGGTGAGAAGTGCTTTCCATATATATTCAATGTGGTTTGACTCTCGCCGTCGTTCTCTGATGATGATCATGGCAAGTCGAAACGCGTCAGTGCGTGTGACTGCGGTAGTATTACTATGCTGTTCGACGAGTGGATATGTGCTTAATTGAAGCTTGCAGACTTTATTTAAATAATACAATCGTATAGACTGACAAGCTGAGTACGTTTAAATGGAACTGAATCAAGATCTTCAATTGTTATCTCATTGCTAATTTTCTCATGTACAATAAAATATTGCTAATATTGTTGTTATTCAGGCTCCTAAGCAGATTTTGCACATCATCTTGTTCGATTTTGCAGCAAAAAAAAGCCAATTTAGCTAAGGGATACCTCAGAATTTAAAACTTATTTAAGAGTTTCTCATTGTCTTTAATAAATGACTTTGACCCTAATAATTCTGTTGCTTATATACAGAAACGTAAAGGTATGTGGCGAATTAGGCTAATATGAGAAATTAATGCATGCATCCAAATAGACCATTATTTATTTAAACGATAATAGACTGTCATTTTATTTTAAAAATTTCAAAAACATTTTGAAGAATAAACTTCTGCTCACGATGTGATGTGTTGGTGTATTTGAATAGATGTACTGCTGTATGCTAAAGCCCATATCTAAGCTGCAGGGAGAAAGTACTTACCTTCACTGAGAATTGGCTGTTTATCCGCACGAAAACCGACAGACCAATCAGAAGAGCTGCACGTATCTTGACCAGTAGACGAGGTAGAAAGCGGCAGATCGGCAAAAATACATGCACGTACGAACGCCTGACACGCGTTGTGTTGTACCGTTTATAGTTGTTTGTACGACCGCGTTACAAGGGATGTTTAGACAAACAAATTGTTTGTTCGTTTCGAGCAGAAATAGACAAACGTAAGCGCAACATACACAGGGAGAGAGTAGGAGGCATAAAACAAACTTAAATCACAGTTTCAGCAGGTAAATAGAATTACAATCATGCTCCATTTTTAGTTTGAAGGAAGCAATAGCAGAAAAAAACTATTTACGACTTCCTGTCTTCATTTGGTCGCATCAGTTAAAAACGGAAGTCTCGATTCTTGGCTACATACTCGATAGATTTTGCTCTGTTTTTTCTTTTATCCAAAACGGCTTGCAACAAATGTGCTTCCAATAAACGTTATTATTATGCGGCTAGATTTTGCGATAGCTAAACGTGGCTGTAAAAATTTCTATGATGATCACATTAGTGTATAATACAAATTAATAACTTCCTTTACACGAAATTATTATGCGGTGGTTTGACCTAGGTAAGAATAATGATATCATCAATATACGCTACTGAAACATCGCTCTCATCCAGAGTGACCTTTAGACGATCACGAAAAAATACTGATAGTTAAATACTGTTTGTTGCGGCGAACTAAAATATATGCAAGTATGTATTTGGTGTTGCGAAATTAGTAACAAATTAGTTCAGGTGTGACCAGAAGGATAAACCAAAGGCAGCATGAACGGAAAGTATAATCTCATGCACATTCGTTTCGTGCTTACTGGCGACTCATCAGTAGTAGCCGGTATTACGCCCTTTAACCACTATATATTTGGTAGAAGAATGTGGAATAATAGGACGCTACAATCACTTAGACGAATGTGTAAACCTGTAATAGTGAAGCTAACATAATCTAAAGTCAACGACAATACGACTTCAATGCTAACTCACACTATATAATATATATATATATATATATATATATATATATATATATATATACCGGGTCTGTAAAGGATACAAACACTATAGCTATATGTTAGTAATACTAGATTTTCTGTCCAAGTTCTTTACAGTGATTTAAAACATTATGACAGTCATGATTTAAGATTTGTAATGGAAAACTTGGCTACTAAATTTAACCATTCTACCATTGTAAAAATATTTAAACAAAAATACATTAAAAAGCATTAGTACTAGATATTTATAATTTGTTTTAAAATTAAGAGTCTAGAATATTTTAATGGTAACGTCTCTTAAAATATGAAATTAAATTATTGGAATTTGTCGCTATTAGCTGATAATCACAACTAGTCTGACTACTCGGGGAATTTTGAAACGGGTTATTATGCGAAACACAACATAGGTTCACTTAATAAAAGGTAAATAAATGTGGACTTTATTCATAAAATTGGTTAAAGTGAGTTGAACATCATAACATAGTCTTGCAAAAAGTCGATTAAGCTTCTTATTGATTAATCGATAAACTATGACTTTCTAGAGTTGAATACTAATTTTAAAAGTTGATTTGAATGACTGTGCACTGACCACCATATGAGGAGTTGAACAATTATATGCATTTTGTTTATTCCTTGTGATATAATTTGCATTCTCATTGATACAATTTTGTAGTGGAAGATTTTAATGAATATAATTGTGAAATAATCAATTCAATCACGAAACATGACCTAGTAATAATTAACAAGAAATCAACCAGAGGTTATGAATGTTTAGACCACGCCTAAATAGACAATGAAACAGTTATCATTTGTCTAATTATGAAATGAATTATTATTTCCATGGATTATATGATAAACACGTTATTCGCAGATGGAGTAAACAAAAAATAGACGAATTGTATGTGAAGGATCCTAACGCAAATATTGGATGTTCCACAATGACCTGGGTTATTTCATGAAAGCTTCACAGGACTTTTGATTATGATCTTTTTTTAATATGAACACAAATATTTTAGTAATTTCTACGTCCAAACTTTTTCAAAGTTTCTCGTTTACTGACACAGCTAAGACAAAAAAGATTGGCAGACAAATTTGTAAATTACTGAATGGATAATTTTTTTGAAATTTAATTACTTTATATACAAAATAAAAATACGGGATATGACATATATGGTTATAATTAAACGAATATTGGTTAGATATGCCAGTATAAACTAAGAATTGTATAATGTAAAAAAGGCAATTCTTCCATTTTATGGGTTTCTTCCTTATTGGGAACTCGTCACGTAATGGACAGAATTTTCCGCGAACAGAACTCGAACCTGGGCACGTCTGCTTCGGAATCTAGTGCTCTAGCCACCCTGCCGCACTGCTGCCAGTGGTTAGAGCACCAGATTCCGAAGCAGACGTGCCCATGTTCGAGCCCTGGCCGTGGAAGATACTGGCCAATATGTGACGAAACCGGTCTACACAATTCTTAGTTTGCAATGACATATGTAAGTAATTAATGGGTCAGGTGCTTATATCAAGACCGCAATCTTGATTATAATAAAAATGGATAGATATTTGTTATTGCTGGCCATTTGCCGGCGATTGTAAAATATTATATTGACCGAACATAAAATAAGCTTCAAGTTGGGCTACAAATTTATAATGGATTATTGAAAATATGAACAAAAAGACAAGCTGATATTGTCAGCGAATAAGGCTTAAAATTAATTTCTATGTATATTATTCGATTAAATGCTCTCGATGTTCGAAAAAAGAAACATGACTGATCTTAAATGAACATTGGAGTGATAAAAATCTCGATATGAACACCTATTACGTTAAATATATATATTTTTTATATATGCTTTTGTCAGCATTATAAAATGTGGAAAAGGCAATTCGTGTAGTAAATTGGCTTCGTCATTATTGGGAACGCATCACGTACAGTCCAGAATTTATCGCGGGCAGGACACAAAACTGGATGCGTCTTCTTCGGAATCTGGTGCTCTAACTACTGAGCCTCCGTGCCGCACACTACACATAACACAATTTTCAGTTATATACTATTTTGTGTGTTTTGTTTAGTCTTTCCTTTAGATGGAGCCTATATGGTATCCATTTAGACACAAAGTTCCAACTAACAATCCACAATCTGTCATTACTGAACAGACACCACGCTACGTGGGGAAGTGGTATTGAAAGGAACATTTATATAATTAAACGAACAATGGTTGCGCGGGCGGTGATATCAATTACTTTAATCAAGTTTGCGATCTCGATATAAACACCTGAACCATTATGTAAATACATTTGTCAGTATAAACTAAGTATCGCTTAGTGTAGAATTATTCAGTTTGAATTTGAAAACGGCCCTGGAATGTGAAGTCAGTAAAGAAATCGAAAATTGTTGTGAAAATGTGCTACGAAGCGCAGCAGTTTGACAATTGTTTACCAACTATAAAAACTGTAGAAAAAATGTTTGCTTTGGGTGAGTACAGATGTGTATGAGAATTCATTCTCAAGTAGTCAATTGCATAAATAGTAAAATTTGAATCGATACGTTAGTCGGTAATACATGGTTTATATTTTTTCTATTTGAACTTCAAATGTTCTCAATTGTATACAGTTTTTAAGACAATTCAATGAAACTCGTTTTAACGCAGCCAGAAAATACAATATTCTGTGACTTATTGAAGTGCACCTGTAAATTGTGGAACTCCGTACATAATTATTAATTATGTATTAGGTGTTGTGAACTAAGGCCATCTCACGAGCAAATGCATTTCGTGCTTACTGGAGATGCGTCAAGAAATCCGTTGCTATGTACTATATCCATTGTAAATTTAGTCACGAAATAGGGGACAAGTGGGCGTTATAATCACCTATATGAATGTGCATGCACGTGATACTGGAGTTATTTTCCTAAAGTATTCGGCAATGCGACTTCGGAGCTATTATGAATAATAAATACCAAGCTTGTAAACTGTACAAACACAATGATATTTGAGGTGACCTAAATAACAACACAGTTTAAAATGTTAAACTATTCTGAACACCCGTTACTCATACATATCAATATACTCTGGTATCGTTCTGCATCATTTATCGCATTTCGTGATAATCGTGACACCATTCAATTAAATATATAATAGTTAAATATTTATTTGTGGCAGAACGCTACTATATATGCAACTATTAATTAGATGTTGCGCACCTAGTAAAAGATTAGTTCAAATAGAACAAACAAAAGTCAGCATGAAAAGATGGTATAATCACATGTGGGCATTCGTTTTGTGCCGACTGGCGACTCATCAGTAGGAGGCGCTATTACGCCATTTATTCACTATATATTACTTGGTGAGGAATGTGGGACAATTGGACGTTATATTAATCACTAAATAATATATAGTGGGTATAGGGCGTAAAACCGGCACCTAGTGGTGAGTCGCCAGTAAGAACGAAGCGAATGTGCACAGGAGATTATACCTCCCTTTCAAGCTGAATTTTGTTTATCCTTCTGGACATATGTGAATTAACTTGTTACTGCGTACGTAAAAACAAATACATAATTGCATGGATATTAGGACTACGCAACAAAAAATATCTCACTGTTATATATATAATTATTAGTGTTAGATATATCCATGCGTCATATTACACTTCTTCTGCGTAATATCATAATATGTAGGCGACAAACATTTGCTCACCTTGTACTCCTGTCCATTAAGCAATGGTTTATTGTCCAGTAAAGTGAAGCCGACAGTGAAACCGTCGATATTTGGTGTTCGCGGCAAACGTTTAACTAAATCCAATGCTTGTGAACTGTTACTTGTGCTCGAGAAGAGATTGACACTAAAATCACTCCGCTGTTCGACAGTCAGACTGTTCAGCAGAGAATGTTGGTCATGATGTGGATTCAATGACTCTTCATCGCCTTGTGATGCGTTTATGATCTGCTCAGTTGTAGTTCTACGAGCACGCCATTGGCGAGGCCCAGCGCCAACAAGAAATTCGCGGTACGATGAACCGGGTGGTTGAAAGAAGTTTTGTGTATATTTAACAGCAACGTAACGCGTTTGACTGCTCGACTTTTCTCGCGAATCTGATATTGTCTGATAATAGCAAGCAATTCAAGTTTTGCAATCAATAGAAGAAATTTTAAATCCATCCGAAATGTTACTACAGCGCATGAAGATATTTCTCGCATAGTGAAAATTTTAAAGCAGTAAATGCCCCGCACAATTGATTGATTTTTATAATTCACATAATGGTTTAGCCACGAAATACCAATAACTCTTTTACTAATAAATATTACCAATATCTCAATTTACTAACTTTCACAAATTAATGCTTTTCAATATCAGCAAAAGTATTCGAATCGCAGAACTGACACTTCTGCAGTGGAGCAGAAAACACTATCGCCAACGTGACAGTTCAAAGCTAACCATTCACAATACTTCCCTTGACAAGCATGTTAATCACACAGTTGCATAAATTATAAAATCAAATTTATTGTGAAATAACACCACGAAATAACAACAAAAAATAACAGATAGCGTGTCTTAGCTTAGTTTATTTCGTGAGAAACTAACATTGGAAGGAGTTAAATTTTGATTAAAGGAATTAATTAATAATAGAAGCCTTAATAGGATCTAGGAAGGCATCAACACAATTTCATCTTTTATATAAAGCTTTTCTCAATTTAGCAAATGTCAAAGATTGTATATCCGAAATATTAAGTGATTCAAATTTTTTTAAATGTTATATTATTCAGAACATTATATATATATATATATATATATATATATATATATATATATATATATATATATATATATATACACCACAAAATGGTCCGTGCACGCAAATGCACAACATAAATCGAAATATTATTACTACTACTACTACTACTACTACTAACAAAATTAATAATCCCATTACTAATACTATTACTACTAATATTACTAATACTGCTACTACTACAGCTATTGTTATTATAACAACTAATGCTACTACTAATAGCACTACAACTACCAATACTATCGTTATCAGAACTACTATTACTACTACTACTATTGGCAATATGTGATACTGTGTGTGTGTGTATTATTATTGTGTGTATGTGTGTGTGTATTATTGTATTATTGTGCCAAGTACCACTGCTACAATTATCGAAACATCTACTAGTGGTAGCATTACAACTTGCTGCTGCTTCTGCTGCTGTAGATTGAATATTAAAAGGATCTAAAAAGATTGAGTAAGTTGCAATAACTTCCAAAACAACCAAATAATGCTTGGGCGGCACAAAATAAAGGATAGTTCAGCCATGGTTTCTTAATTGCTGTTCATTAACGACGAGTAAAGTAGGCATACAGATAAAAACTCGTAAAAATTTAACATTTTGCTTCTGGCAATATTGAGAACTTATGCAAGGGATAACCAATTAAGCAATGTGGCATAATTTGAATTTTTAAATTAAGCGCCCAGAGCGAAAATTCGCATTAAAACAAATATAAATAATATGAAAAGGACAACTTGACCGAAATGACGATAATATTTCATCAATTTGACCAAGTGTACGACCAGCTTAAATTTCCAATTCCAGTGTACGCGTCACAAAGTCAACAATTCGTATTAAAATTTTTCTCTTGGCGTACCGATGAGAACCAGCTGTCAGCTACTTCGCCACTATATGCATAATGTCACTAATTCTGCACTGATTTGTGGATGTAATTGTTTAATGTTTTTGTCCTCAAATCTTTCACTGATTCGACTGCCTGTTAGCATGATCCCTAAACGAAACTGTGTAATATAAGTATAACTAGCCAGACATCTTGCAGGCCTACAGCGATCATGATAGAATTGGTCAGAAGCAGGTCATAACCAGACGTACATCAAGTACGAGAACCAGTACGGATTTTAATGCTTCCATGCGTACGCTGTAGATGCCATCTAAGCATAGCATAATTTATTAAATGCAATCAATCAAATAGACCATTGTTTCATCCTAAGTGGTAGTCAGGTCTGCTTGAGGATCTATGTAAAAAAGTTCTCGTTCAGAGCCTTACATTTGCATCCGATTACAATTATGAAAACATATAATTGTATTTTCTGGCGTTACACCATATAACATGGTGCATTTATGTATAATAAAATAACGTTAAATTGAGAAACAATTATTTAAATCAAGTTTATTGTATTTGGAATAAACACCACTCTCATTTTGTTCATCCATTCCCATAACATAGCAAACCTATCGCCAATCGCATGTAGAGACGAGCTTCCATCTTTTACGGTTCATATCAGAGTACGATGGTAAGCCGATTAGAGATAATAAATCTGTAGTGCATACATAAGTTATGGAATCATAAGTTTGTGTTTCTAAGCCATCGTAGTCTCATATATTTTGTTTATTTTTGTGACAATGTCGGATACATAAGTCCTATGCAATTGTGAAAATAACATATTTACAGATTTTGTCAAATGAGTGCAAATTATGTAATTAATCAATCACTGGTTGAACGTCTGGTGAATTGTACGCGTTCAACCGATACATTGATTGACAAGACTGTAAAAGAATAAAGCTAATAAATTACCTGATCTGCGTTTTTACTAACACAGGCTGAATTTCAGTTGTTTTGACGGGATCGCTTTTTAACTTAAAATAACTGCAATGAAAAAATCCAGTTGTACTGAATGAATGTAGCCATAGTTTTGTTAAATTCTAATCTATTTTATATTTAAAACTGCCGCAGCATCTTGTTTTGCAGCTCAGTTGCAATTTAATAATTAATTGTCTAATTAAATAAATATTCTTTCAAATCCTTATCCACCATTCTAATGGTGAAAAAATATACAATAAAAAAATACTCCGATATATTACGTAGTGAAATATCATTTATTTGCCAAACTGGGATAGTTTGTTACACACACACACACACACACACATACATCAAATCTAAAATTATTTGGTAGGTAAATAGTTGAACTTTTTGCAATATCAAAATATACCCTTTAAAAAATTACGCAAAAATCCATCTGGAATAAAAAACTTCGATAATGTAACCATGGAATTGTTATATGCGTTAACACGAATAAAAACAACAAATTTAATCAATTCAGGCTTTATAATGAATAACTGGTTCGCTTTAAAGGTAGCCACGAATAATCTAGGACGGAAGCAATAGGTAAACAATCGAAAATAAAACGTCACGTGATTAGGTGTTGGTTTTAAATTAAACAATGTTGTCGAATCCAGGCAGAACAGCATACATGGACAACCCTATCTATGTGGATAGTTATCAAAAAGTGCCAGACTTCATAGGATTTAATTGTTAAATTGACTGGGCATTATTCCTTGTTCAAAAGTAACCAGGTGTGTAACACATAATGTGCGAATTCCTACAAATAAAGGTATCTAGCCAAGAATAATGTGAATTCAAGTGGGAAATTTCACCAACAGGTTATAACCTGATATTGATTTTCAATAAAAAGATATTTAGTTATTGCATGGACGGCGATAAAAATCATAATATTAGTATGAAGGAATACTCACAAAGCTAGGCTAACGGCGTATAGATAAATAAAGAAAACTCAATTTACTTACAGAACAGCAATTTTTTCAAATAAATGTGAGGAATATTTTAAAAATAATACTTAGAAAATACCAGTCCGTATTCATGGCTCCTATAGCGTGGATGAATACCTACGCCAGGAAAAAACTTCAAGAAAAATACTTTGAGAGTGGGAACTAAGTTTTGTACACGCGTGTGCTTGTGTTCATATATCGATGTGTGAGCGGGAAAGAGAATGAAGGGGAGAGAAATTGAGATAAAAGTCTAATTAATCGGTGACTATCCCATTTAGTCAAGTAAACCTATGCACAAATCAATCATCCGGCTGGTATTTATCTCCCTGTCGACATTTTGATACGTCCTAATCACTTGAAAAATGATGTTATCAGCATCAAAGCGCGAGATGAAAAGATTCCCGGTTTGCTAATTTTAATTTTTCATTTAAAAAAACACATCTCAAACCTAAGCAACACTGAAATTCAACTGCGTGCCAATTAAGTAAATCAGATAAAAATAATTTATTCAATGTTCAACGTTACGACGTGTTTAATTCAAGACGCTTGCACACATTACAAATCAATGCGTGCTTAATTATCGAGAAGCCAATATCATCAATTTAGAGGAGATTAAATGTTGTTTTAACTGCGGACACAGGCAGTGATCTCTGCACTTCCATCGACAACACGATTTCTAAGCCGCAAGCTCCAGTTCAACACTGGCAGTCATGGACACACTGAAGACAAAAATCTTTGCAAAAATTAATCGCTATCTATAAAAATCAAGGTTGCAAGCATTAATAAGCCAATCCCTATATATATATATATATATATATATATATATATATATATATATATATAAATTTCTTATTATAAACTAAGCATTGTATAGAGTATCCATAGACCAGTTACTTGGGTTTTTAAAGTCTTGTACACAGTTTTTCCGCTGACGGGACTAAAGTGATGCCACATAGGTTCCACCCCAAACATAAGTTAGTATATAATTAAATAGTTCATAAAGTGCGGCAGAGTTTTTCTGTAGATAGAGTCCCAGATAATAAAGCAACTGTGTCCAGGGACGAGCCCTGTCATTGACAAAATTATCGTTAGTACATGAAGTGCTCCCAATAAGGACGAAACCATTCTACTGGAAGAAATAGTTACTGCCTTATATAATGCTCGGTTTATACTGGTAAATGTTTATATATTGGGAGCAGTGTTAATATCTAAACAATCATTGATTGCGCGAGTGGTGGCAAAAATTATTAGAGGCAAGTCTGCGTGCTTGAAGTAAGCACCAACCCCATTGTATTTAAGCAGGCATTGAACAACATAGCAAAACTAACATTAGTCACACGTACTGACGAATTTCGACCTTCCATGATCATCATCAGAGTACAACGGCAAAATTAACTAGCGAGGAACAAACCGCAATCCATATATATGGAAATCAAAATTTGATAGGCGGC
This sequence comes from Eudiplozoon nipponicum, assembly GCA_029291075.1. Taxonomy (NCBI): domain Eukaryota; kingdom Metazoa; phylum Platyhelminthes; class Monogenea; order Mazocraeidea; family Diplozoidae; genus Eudiplozoon; species Eudiplozoon nipponicum. The sequence goes on along the minus strand of JAQBSW010001498.1, from coordinate 57,285 downwards.
TCTCATCCCTAGTAGTCCCGCGTAAATTGAACTTGACTGGAATTCCGGTTGCATAATATTCATGCAGTCACGAGCATTAACTTCTTTCAGCTATCGCCGCATACATAAATTGGTAATATTGCTAAACAATCAAAGATTGCTCGTATAGTGGTAACAATTCCTTAAATAGAGCTTGCGAGCTTCAAGTAAACACCAATTACATTGTATTTAACCGGTCATCCAGCAATATAGCGAAACTAGCTTTCAATGAACTATGTCAGAAACTATACAAAAAGGAACCGGAAAGTATTATTTCAAAATTAATTTAATAAGCAAAATTGAATTTGATTGCAATTAGTAGCAAATAGGTGAATGAAGAGAAAGGAAGTAAACAATAGATACCGTTTGTTGCGGTGAAATAACGTATATGCAATTGTGTATTATGCGTTGCGCATGAGCGGAGGTATAATCTCTGTGCATTTTAGTTTCTGGATTATACCTTCAGTTCATACTGTCTTTGGTTTATCAATCTGATCTTATTCCAATTAACTAGTGACTGGATGCGCAACAACTGTTATATACTTAATTGAATGATGTCATGAGTACCGCGAAAAGTGATATATGATATCGATCAAGGCCAGAATGTTGAGATTTACTGGAATAACAGATATTCAGATGTAATTGTAATTCTCAATTTTGGGTAGATTTAGCATATTTAGAAAAATATTGTGTTAGTTCCACACACCGACTCGGCAACTATATTGTTGGAATCAGCTACTGACCCAACAGCCATCGTGTTGGTACCCTTGACAGGCTCGATATATATGTTACATATAGTGAGTTTGCTTGAAAGTCGAATTGTCGAGGACTCAATATGAAGTTAGCTCTACTACTGCAGGTTTAGACATTTATATAGGAGAATTTACCGTCCTATTGTCCCAAATTCCTCATCCAAATATATAGCGAGTATAGTATACGTGCTCCTGCTGACAAATCACCAGTTAGCACGAAACGAATTTGCACATGAGACTATACCGCTCATTCAAGCTGAACGTGGTTTATCCTTTTGGTCTTATTTGGTCTAATTTGTTACCAGGGGCCTAACACCTGATACCCAATTAAAATAAACAATAATCAAGACTGCACTGTAACGTGGTATGCTTATTTAACTTTTGCCTCATCCTTGTTATATAATTTTTTCACATCTTCTAATTCGAAAAATTTAAGCCCCCGTGTTTTTGCGTCGTATTCTGTGGGAAAGAATTTGACGCAATAAGCACTATTGAGTGAAAATTCGGATTCGTCATTTAAAGCTAGTCTGCAGGCTGGAATAAATCTTAAATGCTATTTGTTTAACCAGTCATACAACATGGCAAAACTGCCTCCAGTTACATGTACTAGGAAGCACACAGAAATTAGTTCCTGCGACGTGACGATCTTACATACCAACGACTTATAATCGAAACTCAGAGATTAAGCGTAGAAAACAACGAAATCTGGCTAGCGGACTTCCAGATGTACGCTTGAACATTTAATTTTAAAAAAAGTGCGCAGCCATATCCGATTACCAGCAACAAAATCTTTCCTAAAATACTAAGCCAGTTAAATCGACCATTAAATGAAGAATCTCGAAAACAACGAAAAACTCAAAGTCAGTAAGAAAACCATTACCAAGCAAACCATCCACTACCTGATGAAAAACATCATAGTACCTTGAATGCTTCTATCACATTTGTACGCGTTGGACATATTTAATCAGTCAATGTTTGGTGCAGAAACACTGCACGTGATGCTTTGCATGGGGTTCTCAGATAACGATCTCCTCTGCCTGCCTAATACAACTACAGTCAAGCACTAATTATGTACCGAAACAGAAAATTGAAAAAGTTGGGAGAAAAAATGTTCTTTCAAAACGCCCAGAAGAACGACGTAAAAGGGTTGTAAATTTGGTGAAAGCCTTTTTTCGATTAAACAAGGTGCACGCAAATCGCCAACTTAGAAGCAATAAACTGACGTTTAATCCCTACGGCTAAAATTATCTGCATGTTAGCATGAATAAACTCTTTATCATGATAAAATCTGAAAAGCTCCGGTAAGAAGAGAATTTTTACATATATATATATATATATATATATATATATATATATATATATATATATATATATATATATATATATGCTATATCTTATATATATATATATATATATATATATATATATATATATATATATATATATATATATGAAGATATCTATAAATAAAATAAATGATATATACGTATATAGCCTTTAAAACCTGCTAAATGCTGTGTGTATGCATATAAATTTACGATATTCAGGTGTATAAAGCAATACAGCAGCTTTATACACAACAAAGAAATGCTTCAACTGTCATCTTTCCCGTAGTTATTGGATAATCGAGGTAAGTTAATAATTAAAGATTTTGTTCATATTTTCAATGTAAATCAGTCTGATAGACCTATGCTTGTGTATTACACTATGATTAATTGAAGATCGTGTCCAATTAACAGCAGCCTTATTAATTCAGTTGCCTTGTTGAGCTTTTTATTTGAAATGAAATGTGCATACTAATAAATAAATTACTTTGTTTGATAAAAGACGAGTACGCTTTATATTAGAGGATCAAAGTTGCAGATAATAGCGGCACATCTCAGTACAACAAAGTAGCTACGATTGTTTAGTTGTATGACTTAAATACAAGTAGCTCAAGATGCAGACATTATATCCCGGAAAGCATAGAAAGTTTTCAGCCAACATTTCTAGTCAGATGAAATGTGTGCATAACTTACATATGAATTTCGATTTGATGCTCGTTAATAAAATTTCTGTCGTGCTCATGGAAAGTCAAAAAATATCAGTACATGTGATTGCCGATATTTTTTTATATGATATAACGTTGATTCAATGGAATGTAGTTGCTGTTAATGTCATGCTTACAATAAATAGTTGTTTAATTATATAGCTCGTATATATTTTGCAAAGGCTGAAAAAATGTCATGTGCCTGAATGCCTATGAATTATGCATCTGATATTTTTAAGTAAAATGTGTTCAAGCCTACTAGAGGTAAGTGCCGCATATCAAATGTTTCATTACTTATATTTGAATTTCGTTCTGAACCTCGTTAGTTAGTTTGCCGCCATGCTTTGATGATAGTAATGGACGCTCGAAACGCGTCAGAACACATGACTGACGGTAGCTTTCGCTATTCTGTTTGATATATATATATATATATATATATATATATATAGATAAATTATTTTCAAAAAATGTGGTTATTATCATCTTGTTCCGTTGCTGATCATAAAATTTATCATGTTAATTGTGTAGGAATTTAGCAGTCACAATTCCGAGTGTTAAAAAGCAGTTGACGAAAACCGCTTTTCGATATTATTTATATCGATTAAAGTTTACTCCTCCATAGTTACTTTTTTGTTGTGCTCTAATAATTACCATAAATAGTCGTAAAAGAACTGTACGTATGCCGGTCGATTGTAATACTAAGATGTGCGTTTGTTTAACGAATCGGTTGGTGATTATTCCCAGTTTGCAAATTTGATTTACATAAATGTTAAGCAATATTTTATTGTCGTCTACACATTTGACACATAGTTGGAAAAAAGCAACCAGTCGCTAAAATAAATATTTGTTCAAATGGAAGCAAAATTCAATAGAAATTTAAACACCGCAAACCACACGCGAAAGCATTTGAAGAACATAGAATAAAATAATTTTTAATTTACCTTTTTTTCTGTGAATTAACTATTGACTGCATTTAAATTAGCGCTTGCGCGGGTGATAATTAGATGATGAAAACCAAGTTTGCTGATTTAGTATAAAAATCATTCCATTTCTCTCTAACCAGTCGCGTAACAGTAAAACTTTCGTCAGTTGCACATACTGACGCTTTTCGGTTTTCAATGATCATTATCACAGCACGTCGACACAAGTTCTAGCGAGGATCAAACTCTCGTGTCCTGATGATGATCGTGGAAGGTCGAAATGCGTCAGTGCATGCGATTGACGATAGTTTTTCTATTTTGTGCTACAAGTTAAATACAATGGAATCGATGCTTTTATCAAGCTTTCACATTTAATTTGAAGAATTTTTATCAACTCTCGCGCAACCTATGATTGTTTAATTGTAAAATTTATTTAAATGTAGCGAAAGCTGAGAAAAAGCTCATATTCGTGACTGCTTTGAATTGGAGCAACCGACACTTCCAATCATGTACAATGTATGCGACTCTAACAGTGATAAAATAATTCCCATGGGCAAATAGAAAATTAAATTTTGAAAAATAAACAAAATATTGCCTTCTTTAGACTTTGATTTTCAACAACCTACCACCGAATTTATTTAGAAAATTTCAAATGTATATTAAGCGGAGAAGTCAATCGGAGTAAGAAACATTTCATTCTTAAAGCGTAAAATATCAGATCCAATACTTGTTAAAAATTCGTAAATACTTTTTCTCTGTGTTGCAGTTTTTAATTTCCACAATGTTATTGCTGCTTTGTGTTTTGTAATAATTGTGAAGGCAATATATTTAGTGAAAATACGTACCAAGTTGCTTAAAATTCTGCGCAATTATTGAGGACTATTCAATTTTCAATGTAAAGCACGTTTTGAACTTGTAGCGGTCGTTCTCGCTGGTTATTAACAGTATGGATTATGTAAAAAATTTTAGTTTGTTTTTCTAAGGATTTACGGGATTCACGCTTACGCTTGTGCCCAGCGCACATTATAATTAATTTCTCAAATATTATGAAATAAAACTTTGCCAGAAGTTTGAAACCCAACTTCGACACACAGGGCTAAGATGTATATGGCCTAGGATTGTATCGTCCTATTATTCCACATTCCTCACCCAAATATATAGTCGTTAAAGGGCGTAATACCGGCTCCTACTGATGAGTCGCCAGTAAGCACGAAACGAATGTGCATGAGATTATACTTTCCGTTCATGCTGTCTTTTGTTTATCCTTCTGGTCACAACTGAACTAATTTGTTACTAGGTTCGCAAAACCTAATACATACTTCCATATATATTAGTTCTCCGCATAAAACAGTATTTAACTGTTGACGAATTCGCTGAAAAAACAAACAGATTATTTCCTATGCCAACTCCACAATAGCAGCCAATAAATTAAACAATCACAAAATATTTAAACCTATGAGATTGCTTGGAAAGAAACAAATATAAGCAGAACTCTCATCAGCTAGTCAACATTGCAAATATATGATTTGTTTGCTGTGTAAAATTTAAAAATATCATGATAGAAAACAGCCACCCATACCTCATATTTAAGATGAATATAATAAGCGGGGCATATTAAATATGCGAAAAATTCACTGAAATAAAGGTATAGGTAATGGATACTTCCGCCACCATTGGAACCGATAACCACTATAAAACCAAATTACCAGCTTATCGAGTTTAGCATTAGTTGTCTGAAATAGCCAAGGCACCAATCTCTGTCCGCGGCACATTCTGGTTAATACGTTAACAGTAAAAATAACTTGATTTAAATAATTTTAATCACCGTCCGAGCAACCAATGACCCTTTAATTATATAAATATAAAATATATTGGTTCGATTCGAAACTGTGTATAAGAATTGTTGGCAAAAAACAGTGAAAAAATAGACTGAGGCCTAAATATAAAAGAGAATAATCAAAATAAAAAACAAGCAATAAAAATAGCTAAGTTAAAACGACAACAAAACATGTGGAGAAAATAAAGATAGGAAACAGAGAAATCAGATTACCGGGTGGGCAGACAGTCGCTAATTGAAAACTTAATTCAAAATTAACAAATTTTCGCGATGGATGATGCATTTATTTATCATTTTTTTTAAAAATTAGGTGGATATTTAAGCACTGTTGGATAACGATGTAAATATAAAGAAAATTTACGATATACAGATTAGCTGATCATCATATGTATGTTAAGTGATAGATATGGATATTAATGCATATTTTCAAATATATAGGTAGACAAAAATATACACATACATAAATAGAAAGGTATAATATATATATATATATATATATATATATATATATATATATATATATAAAGAAAGGTATATAATATATATATATATATATATATATATATATATAGTTTTATACATACATAGATATATACATATCATGATATATAGATAAATATATAGATATACAAACGGAATGATATATTGATAGATAGGTAGGCATAAAGATGCAAAGCTACAGAGGTAAATAGGAAGATAAATTATTATATAAATATAGGTTGAAAAATAGATACATAGATTGATTGATAAATAGAGAAACAGAAGTATAGATATATAGATGGATGGAGATAAATATAGATTTATAGATATAAGCAGACGGACAGACAGATGGGTGTACGGATAAATAAACGGATGGATGGATGAATAGATAGATAATTTCTACTGAATAAGTAATATTTGAAGTGATAAATAGATTTGTTAGAGTTCAGCGCATAAACGATTTTCCTTGTTTTAAAAATGAGATAATACTTGGTTTAACTTCAACGGAACCAATTATAGAGATTCACGGTATTAAATTAAAATGAATGAATGAATGTTTGCCTTTTCTACACTATACAATTCTTAGTTTATACTGACATATGTAAGTAATTAATGGGTCAGGTGTTTATATCAAGACCGCAACCTTGATTTTAATAAATGTTTGCCTATTGTTCGCACATAAAATCAAACCAGGTGACTAGGCTAGGAAAAAGTTATCTGGCCACAATCAACCGACAGTTTCAGATTTGAGAACTGTTTCAGAAACATGCTCGTTTCCATACACTCGGCGTCACTTTCTTGTCAGAGTTGAAGACTTGATAATGAAGGTAATTCACCTTTGCGCAGCTGTCAAACTGGTAATTCCCACACAGTTATCCATATATAGTCAAACAAAATTCAGTGTTTGTTATCTAACTCTACCTGATATTTAGACGACCGAAAGTGTATTGAGGATTCTTTCAGATATGCATTTACTAGAGCTTGTTACAATCTTTAAAAAATAATATCACACTATTAGCTTACATTACAAATGGCATTTAGCAGGCATAATATAAGACTTTAAAGGAGGAAGTGCATACGAAAATTAGCAAAGTTTTACGTCTTTTTTTTAAATGAGAAAACTGGATACCATAAGACATTCTTTCATGTCCATTTGTCAATAACAAGCTCAGGGCACCGAAATGAAATAGGAACTGGTTGGAATGACCAAAAATATTTGGTATAAAAATATGAATAGATGACGTAAAATCTTTTTTTTCGTATAACAAGAGTGAAGTAATTGATCAAGCCTCTCTCACACAAAGCTTTACCTTAAGAAACAAACTAATTATTTATATGACATTTGTGACGAACACAATCCTCATATTATGTAACAATTAACAAAAAAGATCAGTTAAATCAAATCTGATTGGTGGTCATTTCAACATATTGTTAGTGGTTAAAAGTGAGATTATTGCTTATTTCAAATTCAGAAACTTGATAAGAATAATCGGGCGTATTATTAAACGAGCATTGTTTGCGCGGGCGGTGATAACAATTACTTTTTAATCAAGGTTGCGGTCTTGATATAACTACCTGACCCATTATGTACATACATTTTTCAGTACAAGCTATGTATTGTAAAGAGTATTGTCTTTTTCACACTATACACAACACAGTTTATACTGATGATTATGTATGTACATAATTGGTCAGGTGTTAATATCAAGATCGCAACCTAGATTAAAAAGTAATCAGGCGTGATACATGTGGTTTACTGAATATTTTCATTCAGTAAAGATGGATAATTTCGTTTGCAAATAAATAAGTTAGCTATACAAAAGAACAAAATTTGTAAATTCATAATAAGCTAACTTCGATGTGAACGCGCAGAAAGTTTCGAGCGCCTCGTCAGAAGAAGCGTGCGCTTTTTTGATTCCTAGGCACTCGATTCGTACAAGGTGGGTCAAGCCAAAGGCATAATTTCAAAATTTTTATTATACGAAAGAAACATCAAATATCTGACACAGAGTAGCACTTTAAAATGCATTTCTATCGTTAAGTAAAAAAATTCACGCTGCGGTCTATATTTTAAGTAAGTGCGACAGTTGCTACGGGCCTAGCGAGTGTATGATCGACAAATGAATTACAACAACTGTTAAATACGAAGGTGTTACCTTATGAAATAGCAACAATATTCTTGGAAATTTATTGCTATATCAAATCTACATTCTTTATTATATATGTCGTCTATGGAACAACTAACGTCATTTAGTATGTCAACATTACTATTATAATTTAACAATAATTGATTGCGCGGGGGTGGTGGTAGCAGTTCTTTAAATCAGGTTAACGAGCTTGAAGTAAGCACCAATCTCATTGTATTTAACCAGTCGTCGAACAGCATAATGAAACCACCGCCAGCCGCAACGCACTGACGCGTTTCGATCTTCCTTGATCATCATCAGAGTACTACGGCAAACTGACTAGCGTGGATCAAACGGCATTGAATATATATGGAAATCAAAGTTAGATATGCGGCTCTTAGCCGAGCAATCAATTATTGTTTAATTTTATTTCCTATATATATGTGTGTGGCGAAAGCTGAAAACAGTTAATGCTCGTGAATGCATAAAAATTTTGCAGCCGACATTTCCAGTCAAGTTCATTGTATGCGAGACTGCTAGAGGTGAGAGCCGCATATCTAAATTTGATTTCCATATATATTCAATGCGGTTTGATCCTCGATAGTCAGTTTGCCGTCGTACTCTGATGATGATCATGGAAGGTCGAAGCGCGTCAGTGCGTTGCAGCTGGCGGTAGTTTTGTTATGTTGTTCGACGTCTGGATGCATCACTAATGGGACCGGAGTTTCTTCAAGCTCGCTAACTGTTAAAGAATTACTATTATAAGTTTGAAGACTAAATTCCAGGCCAACATGTTCTTCCTATGAATAGGAAACAAAAATATGATTATCTCCTCAATGAATTCTGTACATGGCGCCACCATCTATAAAGGTTGTAAGTATGACCGAATAGGCAAACCACCTTGATGTACGAAAGTCTTGTTTCCTGCGTTATTTATAGATAGGTCATAATTTGAAATGGCTTATTCTATACATACAAAAGCAAAACAGAGGAAAATCACTGTGATTAAGACCATGTCCTGTTTCCTATATACATATATATATATATATATATATATATATATATATATATATATATATATATATATATATATATAAAGATTAAATCAGGCAATTACGTTTGTAACAATTCGATAAACATGGCTACGGGAATACGTCTGTTTATTTAAGTGAATACCACTGTCTATATCTGAATCTGGACTGAAACAAGCGTATAAAATACAGGCACAATATGGCGCATGAATTAGTTCCTTGTTGAAGTTAATGCTTTTCAGAAATTGGGGCACGTAATCAGCTCGAGCATCTGACCATATCTCTAAGCTGTGCGGTAGTTTTCTCATGGTAGTGCGTTTCAAATTAGTTTTGTTTAAGTAAGAGGCAAATTAGGAATGTCGGCACACATGTATTTAAAGTACCAAACCACAAGTGTTTGTAACAATGTATGCCCATACATGAGATCGCCGGTGCACTCAATATCACTATCTGTTTCTCTCTCTAAATCTTGCTTGCGCGCATTATCTCTCTCGTCTCTATGTCTTATTCCGTATTAGCTTAAGTGTCTGCCCTGTCATTAATCACTGGTAGGCTTATTCGCAAATTTATAGTTAACCACAACAACAATTATTTACTCTACTTGTTTCACGGAATGCTTCAGAATAAGCAACAGACTGCAGTAGGACTCCACGTTTTGGCAAACACGAGATGAAATGCTGAGATAAAGACCGGAACAGCGCATCAGGCTGCAACTGGCAAAGTGCGGTCACATAAACATTGGTAAATCGTATACTTTCACATTAATGGCTATAGGAAATTATTATCGATGAGTAATCCTAACACGTAATTTTGTACGTCAGCTCTGGTGAAGTATTCGTGACAGGTTTAAAGGAATGGTGCGATACACAATTGTATCCAACATGTGAACGACAGAGGTCGGTGAATGATGGGCGCACATAAACACATGTTGCACATATTAGAAACAGCACTATGATTTTATCTTGCCTAACTCAATGAAACACTAACAATAAATATATATATATATATATATATATATATATATATATATATATATATATATATATATATATATATATATATATGAGAGACGCGCCAATCAACTGAGAAACAATAGATATTGGTTGCTACCGAAATATAGGGCATGACAAGCAAATTGTCAGGCGAATATATAAACAATAAATTTGGCCGGATTTCCGTCCTTGCCAATGGTGCGGACAACCTCTCTGCATAACTGTTATGAAAAGTTAAATTCAAGGATCTTGGTCAGACACTAGTTTTGTGCGTTAACCTTGAAGATTTCATTTAAAGATGGCTGTTCTTGACCAACAAGCCCAAGAGAAAAGTTTATCTTGTATAGACTAAAATAAATTTGTATTTGCCACAAAAATCAAGTGTTGGACATAAATAAAAACTGATTTCAAGCTAACAGGTAAATGAACAATGCCAAATAAGTTTTCAAATGTAAAAACTGAACCAGCTAACATTTATAGACAAAAGAAAACGTACATGATTCATATAATTAAATGAAAATTTGTTGCATGGGTGGTGATAACAATTGTTTAAATCAAGTTTGCGATCTTGAATCAAGCACCATTCCCACAATGTACATACATTTGACAGTATGAACTGAGCATTGAATAATCTAGAAAATGTAATTCATCCAGTAGACCACTTTCGTCCTCATCATGCTTTGTCCAGAATTTGTCACAGACAGGTCTCGAACCTGGGCACGTCTTCTTCGGTATCTGGTGCTCTAACCACCGAGACTCCCTGCCGCACAATTTTACAAAAGTTTCAGTTATATACTAACAAATATTTCTTGGTTATCCTTTCCTTTAGGTGGAGTCTAAGTGGTTTTTATTTAAACCTGATGTTTCTGGTTGATCTTCCCCTATTTTTCGGATTAATATTTTTCTATAATTTTTTTTACTCTTTATGCACGTACATCATGGGTCAGGTTTTTAAATCAAGACCGCAAACTTGATTAAACTGATTGCGGACTTTCTTGAAAGATATTTGTGCCAGGTGATGATTTTCCATTCTTAGAAACATTTTTTTCGGCTTTTAATCGTTTTCTAACACTTAACCAAATATACACGATGCCCAAATATGACCAAAAGATAGACCAAAGTCAGTATGAACGGAAAACATAATCTCATGCGTAAATTTTTTTCGTGCTTAATAGCGACGCATTAGTGGGAACGGGTATTACGCCCTATACCTACTATAAATTTAGGTGGCAAATGTGGGACATTTCGACGGTACAATCTTCTATACGACTGTGTATTCAAACAGTAAAGGTCATATGAAATCTTCGATAATGCGACTTCAAGGCCAACATACTATTTATAATACATTTACAGAGCCTGTAAATGGTCCAACACAGTGTATATTGTTTTAAAACATGATACCAACACTATGTTTGACAAATGGATACATGGTATCAATACTATGCCAAGTCGGTACATGATAAAAACCCAATGGATTTCAAAGATTCCTAAAGTTCACCAAAATTGAGAATTAAGACAACTTTTGAACACCTATTACTCTAGAAAATACATACATTCTGGCCTTAATCGATATCAGTCATCACTTGTAGCGATAATCATGACATCAGTCAATTAAATATATAAAAATTATATACTGTGTTGCAGAGATGTATATATATATATATATATATATATATATATATATATATATATATATATATATATATATCATATATAATATATATTGGTTCTCTGCAAAAAACGACGTCTACAAACGACGAAAACTTTATATGATGTTAGCTTCACTAATGCAGGTTTACACATTCGTCTTGGAGATTGTACCCTCCTATTATCCCACAATCTTCAGCAAATATTTTGTGGTTAAAGGGCGTAATACCGGCTCCTACTGATGAGTCGCCAGTAAGCACGAAACGAATGTGCATGAGATTATACTTTCCGTTCATGCTGCCTTTGGTTTATCCTTCTGATCACAACTGAACTAACTTGTTACTAGGTTCGCAACACCTAATACACACTTGCATATATATTAGTTCTGCGCAACAAACAGTATTTATCTACACCCAATATCATTTTGTTCTTGAGATATTGATTTGTAGTAAAATAAGTAACGCGGATTGTGAAGAAGACGACCTAGAAATATGAAGATTAAATAGAGTTGTGTGGGCGATGTACAACTCATTCGAGCCAAAGGAAATATTTTGAATTAAATTTCACGAAGGAGCATCAATAAATGAGAAAATATCAGAGAAAAAATATTATAAATGTGCCTCTGCAGACAGTATGCGTGTTTATTAAACCGTTTCATTTCAATTGAACTATGGAAGGAAATTTTTCTTAACAAAAAATTGCGTTGAAATACATTTACGCACATACTCAGCAAAATAACCATTCAGTCTGTGTAATCATGTAGGCAGAAATAATATGAGTCAAAACTTGGATGAGTCACTTACACATTTGACAATATAACCGACCTCCTATGATGACATTTGGTAAAAAGGTATAATTATTATGCTGATATCTTACACCAAAAGAATTCATATATTTTTAATGTGTAAAAGTATTACCATCAAAAACGGCGCCTATGCATTTTTGCATATATATATATATATATATATATATATATATATATATATATATATATATATATATAATGTAGCAGAAAATGTCAAAACATTTATAAGTACAATATAGGAAAAATACGGGATGTTGAAGACAACTCATCTTTAGAACTTGTCTTCGAAATAAAACGAACATTGGTTGCGCGGGTGGTGATAACAATCATTATAATCAAGGTTGCGGTCTTGATATAAACACCTGACCCATTAATTACTTACATATGTCAGTATAAACCAAGAAATTTATAGTGTAGACTTGCCTTCGAAGTTATTCGATAGATCCGGATAGTGGTTATTTACATCTGTTAAACTGGTACGTACCGCATTGAGTGCCATGGGCAACCACTAAATTGTGACGCATTAGAACCAACAACCTCTTTGTTAACCCTGTGTAGTGCAACATTTGTAACAACGAATCATTACACTCATATAAACTATTTAGAAGACAATTCAACGTACAGACCCAGTCATCAACGCAGAGTTGTCAATTTATGACACCATGCCAAAGGTTGCAAGTGCAATTTTGACAATATAGCGATAGAAGTTATGGAAACACAATATTGATGTAGTAATTCAAAATTGAATGTCCAATTAACAAAACTCTCGTATGATGTTTTAAATTATTCATTTCTACCAGGTTATTGCACCGAACACCTGGGGATATTTTATACTGCAAGTTTTGAAAATTATATATATATATATATATATATATATATATATATATATATATATATATATATATATATATATATAATATTTATATATAAACATGTGCGTGTGTGTGTTTGTGCCTATTGCGGGTAATGACTGGTTTATTTCGAGATATCTGATCTACACCTTACTATCTTTCAGTTAAATCTATTCTTGGTTTCCATTTGTTTAATGGAATGAATACTAAACGAACATTGGTTGCGCGGGCGGTGATAACAATTATTATAATCAAGGTTGCGATCTTGACATAAGCACCTGACCCATTAATTACTAGTTGAATTGCCTTTTCTACACTACACTATTCTCTGTTTATACTGACATATATAAGTAATTAATGGGTCAGGTGGTTATATCGAGATCGCAACCTTAATTATAATAGTTGAATGAATACTAGTCTGATTATTAATTTTTCTAGTAATTCTTTGCAATGAAATATGCGTGTTTATGGTTACCTGCGTATTTATTTGTAAGTGCGTTTGCGTGTGTGTGCCAGTTTTCGTATTTGTGCTTCTGCCTTTGTCATTGTTAATGTATTACAAGTTGATGCTTGAGTTCTTTTTAGTCTGGTATATTTCGATTTTGTGAATCAAGTAAAAACAAAGAATAGTTAAAAATGAAGGTTTGTCAAATGTGTACAAGTAATCTCGAAATAAATTGCCCATTATCCCCAATACATATTTTGAATACTCAATGTCTTTTCTATAAAATTATACTACGTATATATATATATATATATATATATATATATATATATATGCATAAATAATTACACACGTAAACCAAGTCATGTATGGTCTATTGAAAAGGTTGTTACAGCGTTAATAATTCATGTCATTCTATTCTGTCTCCTATTACCAATGTGGTCAATGAAGTCAACTGGATGGCAACGTTGGACAGATGTCATTAAATATTCCTCGTCAGCAGGTGCAATGCATATTATAAATATGTTACAGTTCAACAAAAGTTGGTATATTTATTCTAATACAGTTGTGCGTCATGTAGAAATGGCCCATATTATATGCCATATATATATACGCTATATATATATATATAATGCTTAGCAAGAAAATGTCAAAACATTTATAAGTACAATATAGGAAAAATACGGGATGTTGAAGACAACTCATATATATAAAGCAGTATCGAGAACTAAACTTAACTTCTTACAAAAGGAAGGTATGGATTTCTACATTAGAAGTAATATTTCAGAATTTCCGACAGTATTGTAATAGTTTTCTGTAAAACCACACAAATAAAAACACGAAATAATTTGTAAGTAGTAAAATAGATATAAAATGAGAAGGAGAGATTGGGCAAAAAAAGCAAAAGCACCGAGGTAGCTTAGATAAAAGTCGCTGAATATTAGTCAAATTCATTACAAAGCCAACCAACCCTGACATTGGAGAAAAGGAGGCCTCAAATTTGTATATCTAGCGATTAATAATTAAAAGTAAAGTAAGCAAACGCACGAACAAACAAATAAGCAAACGTAAATAAGTTATCTGAAATATAAGACCTCAAAATCTAAAGCTTACTTGCGACTGACGTTTGTTTTGCAATTTTGCGACTGGTTAGATTAAATAGAACTGATGTTTATACAATGTTCGCAAACAAGATTTAAAGAAACGTTCTCACCACCCACGCAATCACTAATTTCTTATGTATAAACTTCGTTGTCTGGCTGTACGATCTAATCTTAGCTCCTCATTTCCAGTTGTTAGTATGAACGATTTTAAAGCCTTCGGAAGAAAGGGACGAATCCACACTCAGCCAAAAAGAAGATAAACTCAATGCGTATTTGGAAATGTGGATCAATCAGATGTTTGCGAAACTGATAGAGCAAAGCAACTTATATCTCTTGAACATTGTTTCATTGAATCTCGTAGTGCGATCATCACATTTATAGTATAAAAGGTTCTTTTCGTGTGTAGTGAATTTTCATTATCAGATCCACCAAGATCTGATTGATCCCCATTTCCAAGTACGTAACGAGTTCGAAGACGAACAGAATAAATCCATGTGGATCAAATTGAACAACATATTCCTTTAATAGAAGTGTCGCATATATTATACTTCTTTGAAATATTCGCGGCGTAGTGGCTTTTGGTTCGAGCTGTAGCGATCAATCAGCTCTTTTTAGGGCCGAGTTGACAAGCAGAGAGTCACCTAGTCAGAGTCATAGATTGAAGCAGCGGATAGCTCGTAGGGTTGTATCACAAAGCAACCGAACATCATAGAACAATGATTTATCCAATCATATTATTTTAGGCTGTCTTAACAAGAAAGAAACATGTTATACAACAACAACAACAGCAACCTATTTATTTGTGTATAACTAATAAACATTATCACAAGTGGTAATATCGATTCGTAGTCTTTCCTAGAGGATACGGTGCAGATGTGAACCTGAAAAACAAACCCCTTGTTGTGGAAAATATCATCCATTACAAATTATCTAAATATCATTATTATAATACACTGTTCAGATTCTGTATAGACAGGAGTCTACAACAACACATTAGTTGCTACAGTTATAGTAATTATTATTAGCTAAAGAAGCCAGGACATACGAGAAGGCGAAGAGGTAACAATTGACTTAGTATTGTTCTTTTTCAAATAAAATTTAATTAAATGGACATATTTGCTTATCAATCGCGTGATTTAAGCTGGTATTCTTAAATACAGCGGAGTAAAATATCTGTTACAGATGAGTAGTCTCAAATGGGAGCGATATCTCAAAAGCGAATTGGAGGATTGTATGCATGAAATCGAGAGATTGAGTTTAATTTCATTCATAATAATGAAGACTTGCAAAATTGCAACTAATTCGAGGATCAGCAAATGCATTTAGTTTAAATGCGCACACACTCACATGCACACAAAACGTGAAAACGACTGAAACTGATGTAGCATTGATTTGCTTAATATTGATGTTTTTTAATTGTTTTGTGGTATCTCTAAATCAACTGAAATTGTCCATTTAATCTATTACGCCATTACGTGTGTTTGATTCGTTATTTTTAAAATCTAATTTCAATCCACCATTATATTTCTATTACACTAATTTAGGCAAATAGTAATAAATATAGATGGCTTAAGGGTATTTACCGTGGTTTTTGCCCATTTTATTATTTTCTGTTAGGCTGGTCATCCGGACATAATAAACGGATAAATATTGCTGTTAATCGGTGTGCGAGATTATATCTGACTGATTTGATTAAACAGTGGGGCTGCAACCAACGTGACGAAGTCTGTAAGTATTTTTTTCTTTTATTATTTGGGCTGATACCACGTGAGCACTCATTTAAACAGAAAAAATTCAAACTTTGTTAATACTCAGTCAATTTTTACGCACATAAGGGCTCGCTTGAATTACATATAAAAGGTATATTTGCGGCTAGAATACAATATACATTGCAAAAAGTAGCAAAGAAAATTCACAAAATAGACCAGTTTCATCCTATTGGTAACGCGTACATTACTCGACTGTATTTACCTCAAGCCGAGCATTAACCGGGGTACATTTTCTTCGCACTTATCGAAAGCACCACCACTATCGCATATTGAAACAGTGCAAAACCTGCGAACTAAATGTTACTTGGATCCAGAATCGGCCACGGCAAATTTTTGACATTACTTGACGAGTTCCCAATAGGATGGTAACCGGTCTACTACATGAATTGTTTTTGCTACCTCATGCGATGCTTGGTTTATACTGACTAAAAAAATCTCTCTCTCTCTCTCTCTCTCTATATATATATATATATATATATATATATATATAATCTATGTATTAAATGTATATGGGATTATCTGTTAGACGAAATTCGTTGAGATCTGAAGCTGACAATTCATTCATCAGATAGATACTGTTTTTTGAGGTAGATCTAATACATATGTCATTGTGTATCAGGTGTTGCGCACCTAGTAGTAAATTAGCAAGAAAGGACACTACAATCTCATGCACATTCGTTTCGTGCTTACTGGCAACTCATCAGTAGGAGCCGATAATACGCCCTTTACCCACAATATATATTTGGGTGAGAAACGTGGGAAAAAAGGACTGTACATTCATCAGTTCGAATTTCCGATTACACGGTTTACAACTAGTAGTGTCTGATAATATGCGCACATCAGTTTTCATACCAGTTAATTAAATAGATTCAGGCAGTCTATTTGCGATGATTTCGTTTGAAATACGATGACAGTTTAGTCTGCACACTTTATAGTATAAATCAATATAAATTTTGGAATTTTTATTCGGCTAATATTTGACAAAAATATTGCTGCAAATAACCATTTACATCAGTTTCGTTTTTTCCCACTTGATCCAGTGAGTAAAATTGTTTTGATAGAATTGAGAAGTAGACGGAAAGTCCAAGCTGATGTTCTCTGCTATTTTGCCCAAATCATCGTAACTATGTTGGTTACCTTACTGCACAGAAAAAACTAAATGTAACCATTTCGCTGATAGTCTTATCAGAGTTTGACTAAATTACTGTTATCATTATAAATATAAATATTGTTAATAATTTTACCATCGTCCTTGTTAATTTTGAAGTTGTTAGCATTTTGTGTTTAGGCACAGTTTCTTTGAATGTCTATCAGTTTAAGCTCTTTTCACATTTTAGAAGTCCTGATTACTTCTTTTCACCATTTTCTCTGAAGTGAATATAGAATTCAGTTGGTTTATACACGTCTGATTTTTTTTTATAAAACGAAAGATTGTACTTTGAAACTTCTAAAGTAAACATCCCACCTGTAAAGGTGGATTAATCTATACGCGCGTACAATAGAATGGCAAGTAAACATTCTTCACTGGACAACTAGGTTAATGAAAGTTAGTTCTACACCAAATGAGCTGAAGGCACAAAGCTGGTTGGAAAATTTGGCCATGGAGACAATGTTCTAGAAATAGAGGTTTTCAAACAAGATGAAACTACGCGTGCATTGTACAGGCGAACATAGAAACCTGTTTATTGGTAAGGCGACATTTTTAAACTGTAAACAAAATCAACACCATAATGTAAAGCATTCTGGACAGAAAGCTTAAATAGGCGCATCAATCGACACGAACAGGGCTGAATAATAAACTTTAAAATTGCATCAAAATATCAAACAGAGAATGTTTACTTATTGCCATTAAACCTAAACTGATTGGTAAAAAAGCGCAGTAATCGTGGCAAAGAAAGCGCTCCAGTTTATGGGTCGAAAATAAGGAAATCCAAATACTGAATTTGATCATTATATTTATTTCTGGAAGAACGTTGAAAACTAGCAGATCTGGCAGTTAAAAGTCTAGTCTTTATTTTCCTGTAGCATACAAAATTGAGCTTATTGAATTGTTAAAATAATTTATTTTGTATTTCCGTTCAGGACAAATCGTGCAAATAGAATCTGATTGATTTCGACAATACCTTTTGAAACTCTCAGTAAACCTACATAAATTGTTTGAATTTCAATAACTTCAATGAGATGGTTTGTTAATCTAATAATCTCGAAGATCTTTCCATTTCACCCAAATGCAATATAGATCGCGGCAATGGGCCTAAAACCTCGTCAATAATTAAGATAATCACTGCGATTAGTCGAGGTTGGTTGCCTTTGTGATATAGTTGTCAAATTTTTGTGAGAACTAGTATTATTTCGCATAAAGTTAGAAAATCTGATTTTTTTTAAATGTGTGCCAAAATACCTGCAGAATGCACGATTAGGCCTATAAATTTAAAATCGAGTCCAAATTCCGCTGGTAAGCTTTCACAATATGAAAGTAAATGTAATCCAATTGGGCAGTTATCATTGTTGAACTTTTAGCACTCAGTTTATTATCTCCAAGCCCAGGTGATTTTACAAGCCCTAATTGAAAGAAAATCTATTTCGGCTCAAACGCGTCTAAATAGGCCCGGCTAAAACAAAATAGGGTATTGAACACGATGACGCAGTAAGAATTAACAGACTGTTGAAGATTTATTGCGCTTTGTTTATCACTAACAGACAATTTTTTGCAGAGAACTAATATATATATATATATATATATATATATATATATATATATATATGCAGGTTTGAATTAGGTATTTCGTACTTAGCAACAAACTAATTCAAATAGGATCCGACGGGTAAACGAAAGCCTACATAAATGAAAGGTATAATCTCATGTACACATGTGATACGTGTATACTGGCTATACGTCAGTACAAGCCAATACAATTCCCTGCACTCAAAATTTACTTTGTCAAGAAATGTGGAACAATCGCACGGCAGAAAACTACTGTACGAATGCGTATTCAAGCAGGAGTAGAGTTTACTTTATATGAAATCTTCGACAATGCGAATTAAGTAAGCAAAAAACCTTTCACTCATGTTGACTTTGGTTTATCCTTATGGGCCTTTTTGAACTTATTTTTTACTAGGTGCGCGAAGCCTAATATAAGATTGCATGTAAAGCAGCTCTCCGCAGCAAACAATATATATCCACTGGGTATTCAAATGACTGATGTCATAATTAACGTGAACTGCGTTAACTGGTATGGATCAAGGCCAGAATGCATGGATTTACCGGAGTAGGTGTTCAGAAGAAGTAGTAATATTTAATTTTGGTGAAATATAGCATTTATTGGTACCCATTGTTTTAGTACCATATACAGACGCGGCATTCGGAAAACCATAGTGCTTGTAGGTTACATCTAGTTTATATATATATATATATATATATATATATATATATATATATATATATACGGTGATTTTATTGCAGTTTCATTGTCGAAGACTTTATTTAACATTAATTCCATTACTGTTTGCAAACACATTTGCATAGGAGATTGTACCGTCCAAATGTCCCACATGAGTATAAAACGTAGTACTGGCTTCTACTAGCTAGTCGCTAGCAAGCGTGAAGCATACATGCATGAGATTATGTCTTTCGTTCATGAAGACTGGTCTGTCCATCACTTGTTGAGGTACCATGAAGTAGAGTAAGGGTAAATCGGCAGACTGTTAAAGTAATGGCCCATACAACTAAAGGATAATTGATTGCGCGGGTGGTGGTAAAATTCTTTAAATCAGGTTTGCAAGCTTGAAATAAACACCAATCCCATTGTATTTACCCAGTCGTCGAAGAACTAGTGTGTGCGACTGACGGTAGTTTTGTTATGTTGTTCTAGGACTGAGAAATTACAATTGGATTGGTGTTTACTTCAAGCTCGCAAACTTGATTTAAAGAAAAGTAGTAGCCCTTCTGGTTTGTAATGTAGCTTGCTGTATTCTTAACGACGCAAGATATCTCGAATACTAATCGCTACATATTGTGCAAAAAAAGGAATAAATGCTAGGAATAAAAAAGAGTGATAATATAAAGATTAGCGATTTTCGATAAATTTGGACAAAATGCTGCAATATTTATAAATAAGAACATTAAATTAATGGCTAATTGGCATTAAGCCATTTTATAGAAGCCACTCTCACCTATTTTCAGAAACGCTACCTAGCAAGCAAACTTACAATCAAGTACTGTAAAAATATTGTCAACACAAATTGTGAAATAAGATTTTGTTATGTTTATATTTCATAAAATTTGAATCACAATAGACATTCAAAGCTATAAACCAAATGGTTTTATGCAGTGATTCTCTTCCCACCGTAGGGTTAATGATATAAATGCTTATTGAATTTAAGTATAATGGCAGATTATAATTTTATATAAGTAAAATGGAAAAATATATATTCAGTGGTATGGAGTTAGAGTTATAAAACTGAATCAAATTTACCACGGTTCAAGATCCGACCGCAACAAGCCTACCAACCATTTGATAAGTAGCCATTACGAACGCACTCAGTCTATTTTATGAATTATATTTGTACCTTATGCTATTCTTAGTCTATACCGACAATAATATTTAAAAAAATCATACCATTGCACTTTAATTCAATATAACTTTCGATCTATTTGATAATGATAGATCAAAGATGGATAAAGAGATCTTTAATAAAATGATGATATTTAATGAAATCCACCTGAAGGAATGCTTGACGAAACGTAAGGTTGTATACAAGTGAACATTCTAAGCCTTGCTCGAATTCGGTAGTAAAATAAATAAGTTGCAATAAAACGCATGAAATGCACCTAGTTTGAAGTCCTGGCCAAGGCAATCTTGACAGCTACTTCATGAATGTTCAGTAATGGCGAGACCGGTCTTTTTGATGAATTGTACTACTATCATTTATGAAAAATTTCATTTCCGACAGCGATTACATATTAAAATCCTGCGGTCACACTATAATTATATATATATATATATATATATATATATATATATATATATATATATATATATATAATTATAGTGTGACGGCAGGATTTTAATATGCTATAGCTCTCTCGGTAATGAAAGCTTTTATAAAAAATAGCAAATATATATTTCTCATTAGGCAGAAAAAATCACTTTAATAACAATGTTGATAATGGCCATTTCTCTTGAGACTACTAAACTTCACTTTATAATCATTCATTTATATACATCTTGAGTTTTTATTTGATTATGTGTATGGCAACTCATCTGACACGGTTTTACATCTATTTCATGTTTGGGCTGATTAATAAGTGTATAGGCGCATGTGTGTGCGTGTATTTGTTTGCGTGTAATGATCTTCCTCGCTTTATTGAAAATTAATGCCTGAGATCTTGTCATTCTTGTATTGATGGAATGAGGGTTAACCAACTTTTCGCATTGATAGATGTTACATGTACGAATGCTATTTCCCCTGGTGTTGTCTTTAGTTTCGCCGTCTTCCTAAATTTTGTTCTATCCACTTGGTAACAGCACAGGATGTGCGGATTGCAGTGTTGAATGCTCATATTAGCTTAAAAGTTCTGTCACTGTATATGCAGCTGTATTTTCTTCAGTTTGTAGCCAATCCAATCAAATGATTGTTGAGTTTGGTTGACGGGGTGTTTGGTATTGCCTAGATGCTAGTAAATTTTTGTTCGGTTTTGTGATTCGTGGCCAGTCCATTAGAATACCATGATACTGGAAGTTTTGTTGTGGATTTGACCGCATTTTTCTTGTGCGGGATAATTGATAGCACTCATAGGTCGGTAAAATCTTGAATTTTTTTCATTTTCAGACGATGGTGAAAGAACAATGGAAAATCTTGTTCCAACGTCATTTTCAGACAATCAGCTAATTGAAGGCTTAAAGAAGAAGGGACAAGTAAGAACCCATCAATTGAGGCCAAAAATTACATCGTTTGAAAATGAAAAAAAATTCAAGATTTTACCGACCTATGAGTGCTATCAATTATCCCGCACAAGGAAAATGCGGTCAAATCCACAACAAGAAGGACAGCACTGAGCAAACAAAAGCATCTTTTAAAACGGAAGTTTTGAATGTTTAGGCTAGGTGTTTTTTGTTTTTCAAATAAAGAGCTGCATAAATATATAATGATTTTTCTGATTTTTATTTGTGCAGAATTGAGAAATTGGCCAAATTGACTGCGTGACCCGTTTCCAATATATAATCAGAAATTGCTGATTTTCCTGACGTGTGTGTCTGATGTGTTTTTTCTTCTTAATAAGAAATATATATCTAAATATATACATTGAATAAGCTATCAAATGCAATTTTTCTAGCAAACCAGTTTCGTCCGAATTCATCAAATATCATTAGTAGCTAGTATTGTCACAACCTGGATTTAAAACCAGTAATATTTGGTTCAGAGTCTTGCAAATTCTTTCCAGCACCACCGAAAACGCGCACTTCATTCTGTTTTTGTTTACAAAAACATATATAATAAATTCTTTTTACTATGTACTACTTCAATTTCATAACGCAGATCATTCATCTTTATAATGGTCAGATGTAATCTGCCCATTTTTAACGTTGCTCTAACAGTATCCACTTACTAGTATCAGTAACATACTCGCCCTATATTATGTGACTCTTCTCTCCGTTGACTGAATTTCAAGATGGGCACGATTTAAAGAATATTATTTAAATATAGCGCAAAAATGTGTTTTAAAATGTTGAGATGATATTCGTATCTACAAACTTTTTCCTAATTTCTATGCGTATAACAAATGTAATAAGCTTGGAGGCGACTTACCTTTTCAATACTAACGGTTTCCGGATTAATAGTGGCCAAATGAACGGGTGCAACAACAAGATAGTATTCGCGAATTTTGCCGCGTTCCTCACTAACGCGTTGTAGTCTGACAGACACTTGGAGATCGTTAAGGTGTGCGGTGACTGGTTCCGGCGGAGCCATTTTAAGTGGAGCTAAAATAAAATTACCGCGAATAATTAGCGTTACTTTCTCGATACGTGAAGGAGAATTGATTAGGCTTAAAATTTATTCCAGAATTTATTCCAAATAATGCGAAATTATACAGATATTTCAGAAAATGTGCATAGAAATTAAATAATCATTGATTGCAACGATGGTGGTAACAAAAAAAGTAAACAAATCGCATTGCATTTAACCACTCCTTGAACAACATAGAGAAACTACTGTCAGTTACTCGTACTGACGCATTTTGACCTTCCATGATCATCATCAGAGTACGATGGCAAACTTACTAGCGAGGATCAAACTGCAATGCATATATATGAAAAGCAAAATTAGACGCGAAAGTGGCAAAAATGTTAATGTTCGTGACTGCACAGAAATTGTGCAGCCGACATTTCCAGTCAAGGAAAATATGTGCGAGACTACTAGAGGTGAGAGTGGCATGTTTAATATTTCTTTCCATTTATATGCGTTACGGGTTTATCGTCGTTAGTCAATTTTCTCTCGTAATCTCATGATGATCATTAAAGGTCAAAACGCGTCAGTACGTTTGACTGACGGTAGATTTACTATGTAGTTCGACGACTATTTAAATACAATGTGGTTGGTGGTAACTTGAAGCTCGTAAACTTGGTTTAAAGAAATGTGTATATAAAAGCACCTAACTCCCTGAAAGATACTGTTTGTTGAGAAGGACTAATATATAAGCAATAGTGTATTAGGTGTTGCGTAACTAGTAAAAATTTAGTTCAAGTAGGACCAGAAGGATAAACCAATGTCAGCATGAGCAGGAGGTATAATTTCGTGGACACATGCGTTTCGTGGTTACAGGCGACTCATCAACAAGAGTCGGTATTACGCCCTATGCCCACTATATATTTTCGTGGGACAATTGAATGGTACAATCTCCACTACAAATGTGCAGACCAGCAGTATTGGAGCTAACTACATAAAAAGTCTCCTGCAATGCGACAATAAAGCCAACTCACTATAAATAATAATAACGAGTTTGTAAAGCGAACCGACACAATGGTTGCCGTGTTGGTACACGGTACCAACACAATGGATTTCAAGGTATGCTAAACTTCACTAAAAGTGAGTATAACAACCACATCTTAACACTTGTTATTCTCAGAAATGTGCAAATGAATAAAAAATTCACGTAAACTGGAAATTTTTGTAGATTTTAACATCCTAATGGTATCTTTGAAACTTTGCAAATCACTGCAATTTTACTGAAAACTCTGTTTCCAACCATTGCATCACATCGCCTGAGATCAATGTGCGGGATCACATAGGCTTCTGGTCCATTACACTTATTTGACTCTTCAAATTCAATTTTCACTTATTTAAATGCGCAGAGATTGTAATATCATAATTACTTGTAATCTCGATCAAAAAAATAACGAGAAGCCATGAGCATATAAAAAATTCTTGCACTAAGTTACTTTATTTCGCGTTTTGTGATAGGATAGATTTTTTTTCATGCATAAACTACTCGTTCTATTTTATGGGACTCTTCTCTCTTTTTTTGTACATTGAAATTTAAGATGGGCCGGATTTAATCGACCGACTTTATGTGCCGGTCAAATTTCTAACAAAATTGGTTGTTATAATGAATTTAGGCTGACAAAAGCATACAATGTAGTTCACTTAGAAGCCAACACACAAAATAGTCACATAAAATGAAACATACACCACGTAAGTGATACAGCGCCAAGCAAAATGCGGATTCCTATTATTAGGCTAAAAATGCTCCAATTCAGAGCATAGTTACTGGCCCACCTTTGCGTGATTCAACTTGTTATGCCAGACTTTTAGAACTTGTGTCAAAACAAACATTATTTCTTACAGAATCAAGTTGACAGGTTAGTGAAGCCATATTCCATATCAAAATAAAGTAGCATTCCAAAACACACACACACATATATGTATATATATATATATATATATATATATATATATATATATATATATATATACATGAATGTTAATCAATGACATTGATACTAAACACAGACAGCTACACTTAAGATAAGCATCGCTTTCGTTAACACAGAAAAGTCTTTTCATGACACATAGCGTGTTTATTTTCACGATGATAACATCATCCAGTTGTGAGCGGGATAAAAGCACATTCATGTCATTTTGACAAACCACGTTTAATTTCTAACCACGTACGCATCCATCACTATGACTTTGTTTTATCAGAAAACCAAACATTACAGAAAAGCCAGTTTAAAAGCTGCGATGCTCTATGAGCAACAAACAGCTTTAAATAAAACCAAGTAACGTTTCAAATCCTCTGCTGCCGCCAACGCAGAGAGAAACATCTATATATATATATATATATATATATATATATATATATATATATATATATATATATGGTTACTCGTAGGTTTCTAATTAGAACTTCAGGTCTTGGGAGATTCATAACTGGTCCCATCTGACGAAAAACTAACCAGAGGCGTAAATTGGTATATGACTTAAAAGTACAAGCAGTACGACGCAAGGATAATGCAGTGGATGTAGTCCACTACTACGTATGTATGGTACCCCAGTCCGTGTTTCGTCTGCG
Source organism: Eudiplozoon nipponicum (assembly GCA_029291075.1). Taxonomy (NCBI): domain Eukaryota; kingdom Metazoa; phylum Platyhelminthes; class Monogenea; order Mazocraeidea; family Diplozoidae; genus Eudiplozoon; species Eudiplozoon nipponicum. The sequence goes on along the minus strand of JAQBSW010001498.1, from coordinate 30,906 downwards.
GTAAGTTTTTCACTTCATTCGGAAAGTTCCATAGAATTATTATTATTATTATTATTATTATTATTATTATTATTATTATTATTATTATTATTATTACGAGAAATTCGATGAAGCACAGTTATGGTGTGGAAGCTTTTATTCTAATAAAAATTGAACACCAATCTTTTACATCGAATTTATTAGTTTTTAAATATTTATTATTATAATTGTGTTCCTGCATTCAAACTTGTGAAAAAGTTATAAGTATCATCCCAGTTATCCATGTTGGTCTAGAAAAAAACTACATTTTATTATAGATTACATTAAAATCTGTGCATGATAATTACTCTCGAATGAAAACTACACATGAAAGTCAACAGAGGATTTTCGTTCCATTAACTAGAATTTTCATTTGAAACAGCGGAATGATTAGTTTTTCTTAGTTAGTGCTTTGAAATCTGATCACATTTCCATGTCTATTCTTATGTATTAATGAATATTTTTTGTAAAAAGCTACATTCATTTTGGCATGGAAAATTGGAAGAGGTTGCGAATTATTTAAAAATATTACCTTTTCGTAAATGTTTAGAAATTATATACAACTCTATTCAGAAATTGTGATTTATTGATAATTGAAATATTCTATCTAATTTTGCTCCAATTAATGAATGATAAATTTATTTCGCTAGAGCATGAAATTAAAGTCTGCACTTGAGAAAAATCAGCTCAACTTACGCATCATGTGTGTTTGACAACTGGTTACAACCGAATGTGTGTCTCGCTTATCTGTGCTGTAATGTGAGCTTATTTTTATGTCGTACACTGTGTTGGGAAAAAGCTCACTGATGATGTACGAACTGCTCGGATGTTTGCTGGACTTCTTCACGCTGACAGTTCGCGGGAGTATTTTCTCCGTGCGCTTTATGCCCGACTGATCAAGGTACACCTTTGTGCCGGAGATTTGAAGCTAAAATAACAAAAATATAAAAGAATTAAACAGTTTATATTTGAAATAAGGTTTTTATTATTACTATTTATCCGAATGTTTGTGTTCTCTGAATTCAAAGCCTAGATTTCCAGACATCATTGGTTTACATAAGAAACATTTGTGCATAAACAATTACTTTAATTTAAAGATAACTGCCGCACATGTAAAATATCACAACATCAATCCTGCAAATACATATATAACGAGTAATATATAATATTAGACATATTTAACTGGGCTCGTTGTATCAACCAATATTAAAAACTACTTTCCTTTCTAGAGTATGTTCATAATGTGTTGTCAATAATCCGATTTGTAATGAGTTGGAAAGAATATATAATGTTTGGGACGTAATCATAAACTAAAGTACGGTTAGGATTCATAAGGTATTTCTTAGAGTGAGGTCAAACTTCATTGACAAAACAGAGAAGTTGGATTGGATAAGTAGTCTTATCCTGTCATTAATTATGCTCTAATTTCGATAAATAACAGAGGGCAAGCAAGCTGCATTATTTTAGTTTTGGCTGCATTATATAAATTAATGTTCTAATGAAATCCACTGAATATATGTTATTTTCAAAAACACTGGTGTTACAAAGGCTAGTTTGAGAAAAATTCACTGGTTACCAAAAAATCTCTGGAAGGACATAAAACTGCGTTACTCTGCATCGTTATAAATATGTTTTACAAAAAGAATATGCGGAAGATGAAAATGAAAATTTTGCAGGAGTATACAAATTTCTTAAATGATGATGGGAAATCTACATTCTCCATTTCAGTGAAGCTCATTATATTTTTTATCGTCATGTTCCAATTAGCTTTGAAGTCTACTTTTAACTGATAACGTCTATCTCGCACTTATCAGCAAAAATCAATGACAATTCCGTTCTGGCCAGGTTAAATAACTTTCGGTATCGTATATCCCAACGTAAACGAATGAATCATAGCACTGTTAGTGATGATATTTCACTTACTTACTACTGGCCGTTATTCAGACACCATCAATTAGAGATGTCGAAGAAAAGGTAGACTAGTGCATATGTGTACAATTGTTTTAGTTGTCATTATCACATGGTCAACATTTAAAAATTTTCCTCATTTCTCGCAAAGCTATAAACACTAGTTTCTCTGGGCAACGTTTGGACAAAATTGACCAACCTAGATAAATCTTACAAGTTCGACGAATATGAACAATATTTAACATACGTGATTGGTAAACCCATCCTGACATTGAAAGTTGGGCAAAAAACATATCTACATTTTTTTAATAATCATGTATGTCTGATATTAACTATATATATCTCTTTAAAGCTGCATAAGTATATGGCTGGAATAAGCCAAGTACACAAATTGGCTTATTATTTAGTGAGTAACACAGTATTTGTTATTAATTTGAGCAAAAAATCAAAATTCAAAAAAATCTTTTCATTATACACTAAAAAACAACACTTGTGCAAAATTGTATGGTTAGATAATTTTCCGGGCGGAGAACTAATATTGATTCACTTGTGTGTCAGGTGTTGCGCACCTAGTAACAAATTACTTCAAATAATGCAAGAAGGATAAACTAAAGACAGCATGAATGGAAAGTATAATCTCGTGCACATTTGTTTCGTGCTTACTGGCTACTCATCAGTAGGAGCCAGTATTACGCCCTTACCAACTATATATGTGGGCGAGGATTGCGGGAAAATAAAACGTTTTAATCTTCTATACGAATGTGTAAATTAGCAGTAGTGAAGCTAACTTCAAATAAATTCTTTGACAATGCGACTCTAAAGCCAAATCACTATATATAATATTTGTACCGAGTCTGTAAAGATGACCAACAATATGGCTATTGTATCAGTACCTGATACCACCATCATGTTACCAGCACAATGGATTTTAAGGTATGCAAAATTTCAACAAACTTGAGAATTATAACTATTTCTGACCATCTATTACTCCAGGATATCTATGCACTCTGGTCTTGATCGATATCAGTTATCACTTTTCGCGGTAATCATGACATTCAATTAAATATACATCAATTAGATAGAATCTGTATCGGAGATTTAATACATGTGCAATCATGTATTACATGTTGCACAGCTAGAAACAAATTAGTTCAAATAGGACTAGAAGGATAAACCAAAGACAGCGCACAATGCTTATAAGAACAAGCATTGAGCTTGAACTGGATGTGACGCACGCAATTTGATTGGTTTCTGTTTTTCACACTCTCTATGTTCACATATTTCTATCTTGTTTTGCTTTCCAATTTATATATAAAGATATGTTCATTAGTAGATATTTGAGAAGACAATGCGAAAGAAATATTTCTTATATCTGATAAAATTTCTTTTTGTTTTTGCACACAGGAAGGGTACAATGAATTTGATTAAAGCTCGCATTTAAAATAATATATATATATATATATATATATATATATATATATATATATATATATATATGAATAAAAATATACCTCGATCCCATCCCCTGTCATGGCAGATTCCGGCAAATTCTTGACGATTTTTCGATAAGGACGAAACCGATCTACTTAAAATTGCCATTTTAGTATTATTCCAGGTGTAGTTAATGCTGACAGAATATCTAGAAGCAAAATCCTGTCATAGAAATTCAATTAAAAATTAAACCAAGAGGTGGCGTGTTGTATGTCCTATAATGACAGATCGGGAGTGGATCACCAGAGCTTTAGATAAAAAGATATGTCGTTTATGTTCTGCCTGAAAGATAAGCTCACTACAGCATAATTTGGCATATAATAATATAATCATTGATTATGCATAAATTTATCAGCATAAACTGAGTATTGTATAAAGTATTAAGCTGAACTTTATCCACTAGAAGGGCTAGGTCGTTTTGCGAATTATTCACGTACTGTCCATAAACCTTTTCAGCGAACAGGGCTCAAATCCGGGCACGCATTCTTCAGTGTCTATCAACAGTGTCACCTTGCCACACACTACAAAGCATTTGCAGAAATATACAATCAAATTACATTTCTGGTTAGACTTTCCTTCAGATGTAGCCTATATGGCATCTCTTTAGAGCTGAGGTTTTAACTAACCACCTGAAATCTACAATTATAGAACAAAAACCACGCTAACGGAAAATTGGTATTAAATTGAAGATCAATATAATTAGACTATCATTGATTGCGTAGGTTTGAGCCCAGTTGTAGCAAAATTCATGACAGTACTTGAGGAGTTCCCAACGTGGAAGAAGGCAGTTTACTGGGCGAATCACTTTCGCTACCTCATTCAGTGCATAATTTACACTAGCAAATATATATATATATATATATATATATATGGATTGGTGCTTTTATTTAAATTGCGAACTTGTTTTAAATACTAAAGTAGTACATAATTGGGACAGGCGCGGCACAGACGTTGAGTGAAAGATTCCGAAGTAAATGAACTTCAGTTCGATCCCTGGCAAATTGAGGCAAGAACTTGATTAGTCCTCAATAAGAACGATAACGGTGTACTTGCATAGCTGACTATGCTATATTACCCTATATTTAGCTTCAAATGTCAAAATATGTAAATTATATCATTTTTGAATAAGCAGTTATTTGAGCATAGACTTCATTTTCTAATGGATACGTTAATCTTTTTTTCAAGTTAACATTAATACCGTTGTAAGTTTTTTTTAGGATAAGTAAAGAAGAAGAGAGAAAGTCTGTGATGAAACGATTTTGTTAATTCCTCTGAGACATGTGACTATTTTCGCAATTTACTCATCGCGTGACCTAACTGAAGCGATTCTTCGAAATAGTTGCCTTTCTATATCTCTCTATCCATCTTTCCATCTCTACTTTGCATGACCCATATTATTCGTAATACTGGAGTTTACGGATAGGTACATCCTCGTAGATAACAAAAACATCTTAATCGTTTGGTAACTATTGCTTTAAAAGCATAAATTATTATGCGGATTAAGATTTACGCATTAATAGTTCACAGTGAAATAATTAGTAGTAATACTTGTATACAACAGAATAATTGTAAGCAGAAGATTGTCGGACAATTTTCATAGCTTGTGGATTATAGTAAAACATCAATAAATATGACATTAAATTATAATGGGCTTCATAATTAAGCAAACATCGGTTGCGTAGGAAGTGATAAAAAGTATTTAAATCAAGTTTGTGATCTTGGTGTAAATAAAAGTCCAATTATCCAAATGCATTTGTCAGTGTTTACACCAACAGATTCAGAAGCAGACGTGCCCAGATTCGAATCCTGTCCGCGGAAAATTCTGGCCAGTATGTGATGAGTTCCCAATAAGGACGAAACAGGTATACTGTATGAATTGCCTTTTCGACACTATGCAATGATTAGTTTATACAGACTAATGTATGTACAGAATGGGTCAGGCTTTTATATCAAGTGCTCGAATGTTTATTTAAAACTTTATGTCTAAATGTATGTCATCTAGGCTCCACCTTCGAGGGCGTCGCACGCAGCGACGCGATCGGACCTTCCGTTGTCATCAACAGAGCACGACAGCAAGCTTAAGAACGTGGATCAAAGTGGATTTCATTTAAAAGTTATTGCCTATCACATAGGCAGCTCTCCCGCTTGGTCGCCACGCATACTTCTACCTGGCTGGACTTTTTGCTGCAAATTCAGTATGAACATATTGCTAAGACAACTTCAGCCAAATTCGTACATTTTTTTTTAAATTTAGCAATTACGCCTCACAAGGGTGATGGTTAAAGCTATTCAAATATGTTTTGCGAGCTTTAGACAAGCATCAATCCCATACCATTTGGGCAGTCGAACAACATTGTAGAACTACCGTTACTAACACATAGCGAACCCGTCGTGATATAATGATCTCCATGGGAAGTCACAGCACATCCGCTCGTAGGAACGGTAGAAGTTTTTTTATGTTCTGTGATTAATTGGATATAAATCTTTTGATGTTTGTTTAATGCATCAAAAAAGTTATACCTATGACTACATAGAGAGTGTGGAGCTGACTTTCTAGTCAAGTACAACGCTTGCTAGAATAAATCTGATTTTTCATGACCCTATAAGACATCGTGACCGGAAGCACTATCAGTAGTTTACCAAAACATAAATATTTTAAACATTATTTATATTCAAAGATTTAAAAAGCTCCAACTATCTAGATTTATAATTAATTGGTCACGAAAAATAACATAAAATTAATTAGCTTGCTTTAAAATTTAGGCAATAATTTTAGCCGTAAGGAATAGACATGATAAAGAAACATTTAAATTATAGGTCCATCGTCAGTATTGTCGTACATGGTTATTTGATTTGATTTATTTTCGCGTCAAAGGAGAAGATAAAAGTCATCACCATAATTAATTAATTAATTAATACCATGAATATATATATATATATATATATATATATATATATATGCATAAATATAAATATATTTGAAGTTTAATGGAAGTATAATTTCAATATTGTATCAGCTAGTAGAAGCAATCTATCAAGTACACAGATTTTGTCGTTAATGGGAACTCATCAATTACTGTCCAGAATTTTTCGCAATCGAGATACTGACTATATATATGACACATAGGCTTCACATGATCAAAGGTTTAATATAATTGAAAAGTGTGTACAGTGTTCGGCAGAGTGTTTCAGCGATCAGAATCTCAAACTCCTAAAACAGTTCTCCGGTCCGAACATCATACGCTTAAAATTCTGGACAGCACTAAAAGAACTTCAGATAACGAAGTTACTGGTCAACTGGATGAATTCTTTAAATCGAGTTTGCGAGTTTGATTCTAAGAAATGCCATCACCACCAACGAAATCAGGCGTTGTTTAATTGCATTCCCTATATGCTGGATAAATTGCTTGTGCCACCTTAGACAACGCTTAATAACGAATATATATATATATATATATATATATATATATATATATATATATATATATATATATGCATAAATATAAATATATAATAACCTGACATAAATCTTAAATTCAAAATAATTTTCTAAAGTATACTAATGTTTATTCTATAATGACAGAACGGAGGTGCTTTGTTCTGATTTAATGCCAAAAGAGGTGACAAACCTCAAATTAAAAACATATGTTGGTACATGACTTCAAGTTGCGAGCAGTATATGTCACGAGTTGTGAAGTGGACAAAATGCAAGACTCCGAAGCAAATGTACTAGTTTAGAACCCCGCACGCCTGAAATACCGTACATTAACTGATGAGTACAACAAAAGAACAAAAACGATCTACAAGATGAACATCCTTTGGTATCTTATACAATGCAGAGTATATTTTGACTATATATATATATATATATATATATATATATATATATATATATATATAATGGAATTGGATGCTTATATCAAGCTAGCTGTTTGTTTTCAAATTAAGTTATAATTTACGTGAGGATCCTGATCAGCAGGAGAGATTTAAATACTGAATTGGAATTTATATGGAGGCTAATTTGTTACTAGGTTCGCAACACCTAATAAATACTTGCATATATATTAGTTCTGCGCAACAAACAGTATTTAACTGTTATACATTGAAGATTGCCTCTTTCTACATTTTATAAATTCAAGGTTTATCATAATTTGCAAATCTTCTTTGTAATCTACGTCCATTCACTGTTTAAATTATGACAACCAAAATCAAGTATAACGCCACAGTATCCTTTATTTTCATTTTCAATGAAATATAGCTAGTATAAATGTTTGCAGCGCCGAAGGTAAACGCCTATATCACTTCCTGTTTGTTAAGCAATCTACGAAGAATATGAAAGAGTTCTTGTAGTATCGTACCGACTCTGCTAATGTTTCGCTATGTGCAAAGAAGAAATTGAGGGTCTGAAGAATTTCCTAAATTATAACATTTATTTGATGTTTATTGCACGGTTCATTTTAAAGGTGTCCTCCTGCTTCGTTGTGCTATACCTGTAATGTCCAAAGAAAGTTCAATGTATTTTTAGGTAATATTAATAAATTTAAGGAAAGGGAAATTCAAACTGCTTAATATTTTCATTTTCTTTACTTTCTTGATGCGAAATTGGAATACCGTTGTACTTTTCCACTTCCTGTTTACTGAAAGCTTTTTCTTAAAAGCTGGAAAAACCTTAAATCGATACATCTTTTAGAAACGCAAACAAAGCTTCCTATTTTAAAGTTACCATTAAGATATTTTCAGCAAAATACTACTAGCTTATACTATTTGTAATATATATATATATATATATATATATATATATATATATATATATTATTGTAGAGATATTTTTTATCAGTTTTTAACATTGAATTAAATAATAACATTCTTAATGGAACACTCAGATTAAATTGCTATGCAGAAATCGTAGGAGAATTTATTACATAAAAACATTGAATTAAAGTTTATAAATATGGTAAAATAAATATATGTGTGAAACCACTAATACGAAATCTAATCATATAAGAGAAATTCAATTTGATTACTTCCAAATAAATTGATGATTTAGGCATGACGTGCCTAGAGTGATCCATGTGGGTCTAGAAGGATATGCCAATGTCAACATAAACAAATGCTTAATCTCCAATAAACAAGCATTTCAAGCGAGTTAGATACTGTTTGTAGTTTACAGGAAACTCCTCGGTATTAACCACAAAATCTCAATATATTTGATCGGGAAATGTTGGAAAATGGGACAGTGCTACCTACTTTACGTAAATAAATTAGGTTAGAAGCAGAGTTAACTTCATATACTAACTTTAGCAATGATACATTACATCCAACTCACTATATGCATTATTTACCGAGGTAGATTGCGCGTGTGATGAAGTAAATTATTTAATTCAAGGTTGAGAGCTTGAGATGAACCCACACATACGCACACACACGTGCACATACACACACAAATACACACATATATGTATAAATATATATATATATATATATATATATATATATATATATATATATATATATGCCAAGTTTTGCAACTGGTTAAATAAAACATGATTCGTGTTTTTCTCAAGTTTTGAAACCTTTTAATATTAAGCTCGTAATCGTAAGCAAAACGTAATTAATTCATTAGTATAATCGGATTCGTCGGCAGTATGCATGCCCATATTATCAATTCTACTTCGACTACCCTAAAATTTATTATCTTAAAATAGTTTAGCGACCAAAATAGACATCGTATGAAAAGAAGCAAAGTCACATTTTTAGCAATATAATAATGTTCAATCTGTCATCAATTACCCTAACTGACATCGTAGATCCTTTAAATGAAACATGCTGCGCAACAGAGAATAGATTAATTACCTGGCCCTCATTTTACCCAACAAGATGTTTGCAACTACTGTCTTCAATTTGACTCTGCATATTTCAGCTACTGCATTCAGTAGACTTTTCAACGGGAAGTAATAACCAAAATATCCGAAGTCAAATTGAAGACAGTGGACGCAAATACATTGTTGAGTACAACATGGTCCAACAATCGTTATATGCTTTTCGGTCATCATCGGGGTGAAACAGTATACTGACTGAGGAAGATCAAATCGCATTAGAAATTTCCACTTCATTACTCATGCAGGTATGTTCTCACATGCATTGCACATAGCAAATAAATGCTGAAATTTAAAGTGACTATTTGTGCATTACGCATGGAGGACTTAGTAACTAACAGGTGAAAGCAAAACCTGGATGACCATGCCACAGCCAGCAAAGATGCCTACATAATTTTGCATTGCAGATTTGTTTACACGTTCATTTGTAAAATGACTGCGCAGTTCATCTATTCATGCATTTGTAATCAGTGACGACAATGCGTCCACCTTATCAATTTTGAATAATCTCGCTCTAGAATTTTCAGATGAATGACCTTATAATAGTTTTTCAATCAAACGGACAATGCATAGAAATGTGAGGAAACTAATTTTCGAGAGCACATCAAACACGCTTGACCTCAAATGAACAGAAAACATCTCAATGTCAATAAATTGAAGTGGACATATTATTTGTCTATCTGAAGCAGAGACCACAAAATAAAGTCTGCAAAAGCAATACATCGATTGCAACGTAACTTTGAAAAATAGAAATAAATGTAAATAAACTTAGAAAGCATTACTTTGATTGTTTAAATTAAGATTGTGGATTTGAGGTAAACACTATTCCCATTTAATTTAGCCAGTCACATAGAATAGCAAAACTACCATACATCGCGCATACTAACGAGTTGTGATCTTCAATTGCTCTCATAATCAGAGCACATAAGAAAACTGACAAACCAGGAACAAATTTCAAATTATATAGGGATTATGGGAAGTTAATAATGCCGCTCTGTCTTCTACAGGTCTTGCGTACATTGCACATGACTGGAATGACGGCTGTACAATGTCTAAACAGATTAATTTGTTCAACTTGTGAAGTTAAGTCGATAAATTTAGCCGAAATATATCGGAAAAAGAAAATGCAGATCGAGTAATTTCAATAAATCCAGGTTGGCAAACATAATCTTCATTCAAAATGGAATTGGTGTTTATCATAAATTCGCGAACTTGATTTACATCAATGTTTTCACCAACCGCATAATCAATGATAACTAAATTCAATACTTTTATAAGATTACGTTTAGCCATTGAATATTAAATTTCGTAATTGATATTCCATTGGATTAAAATCTAAAAAAATGACAAAATCGCATCAAACATGACCTAGTATAGGAAATGAATCAGATACATGGTAGCTTGACCGCTCCCAAGCATACATTAGCTGCTGCTGACGTTCAATAAGCCTTCTGCTCAAAAATGTCTTCAGTAAATCAAAAAATGTGTAATTTTATCTATTTCCTCTACTGAGAAGGAAGACCAGTAAACTGTGCACTATTGTAGCAAATAGCCGCTAAATTATCGCTGAAGGTCTTAACTTTCTCATCAAGAATTTTCGAATCTGTTTTGTGGTGATTCTTCAGTAGCCAAATGTGCTAATGCGGGCCGTTGTTAAACTCACAGCACAAGGGTTCATAGGTAAACTCTTTCATGAATTACAACTACTGATACGATGAAACCTGGTATCGTAATTGGTAGTTTCTTTTTTGTTATTTGGATGACTCTGCGTTTCCGTCATCTCTGAAATATATTGGCGAATCCGATTTTATTCTTACAATTGTAATTCGGTTCATAATACAAGCTTGACGCTGCGTATTCTTAGTCTTTTTTCCATGTATACATATTAACGCCTGTCTGAAGTTGACACTGTAAATCAAATCTGAGCCAACTTGCCGCACTGTGGTTAGAGCGCAGCAGGGTGGCTCAGTGGTTGGAGCGCAGCAGGGTGGCTCAGTGGTTAGAACACTAGATTTCGAAGCAAATGTGCCCAGTATCGAGACCTGTCCACGACAAATTTGGCCAGCACGTGATAAGATCCCAATAAGGATGAAACCGATCTACCGGATGAATTCCCTTATCTGCTCTATACAATTCTTAGTTTGTACTGACAAATGTATGTACTTAATGGGTTAGGTGTTTATATTAAGATCGCAACCTTAATTAAATTGATGAATGGGAAACGCTGTTTATAAACATTTACTGTTATATTTAAATACGTGAATGGCTATCCCAAAAACACGATTTCGACCTTGTGCACTTCAATTTGATTTGCCTTAATATGATTGCTGTTAATCAAAGTAGGCAGAAATTTTACTGGCTTAAAGTAATTATTATTTTTACCCAGTGGCGATATTAAAAATTTCTGCCATTTTCGAAGCAATCAAATAACTAAAACAGTTATATTTCATATAATGAGTGACAAGTTATTGAATAACCACCAATTCTACGTGCTGAATTGTCGAACTTCCACAGCCATCGCAGTACATTAACAAAATTGAATGAACGAGGCCCAATCATAGCAAAGTATGGAAAACTGTTATGTTTGAGACTTCTTACAATATATAAATTCGTTATTCCTGACAAACAGCATATTTGCGCGACTACTATAGGTAAAAACGACAAACGGTCCTTTTATATATCCATTTGTGTTTGACTATGCAAGGCAATTTGCAGACATGCTCTCAGATTACCATTATACATTGAAATACGTTGTTTTCTTGCTACTGAATGAAGTTTCATTGCAATGTATAGATGGAAGAATCATGTATTTTTAAATGTCTATCTAAATTGCGGTTTGATCCTCGCAAGTTAGTTTGCCGTCTTGTCCAGATGATGATTATTGAAATTGGAAAATCATCAGCGCGTGTGACTAACGGTAGTTTTTCTATGTTGAGCGAATGGCCATGTAGATTGGGATTGGTGCTTATCTCGAGCTTACAAACTTTATTTAAGTAATTGATAACATTACGCAAGTAATCAAGATTTGTTTAAATATTTGAAATGTTTTTACTTATCGTTTGCACGCTTGATTTGAGTAAATCAACAAGTTCACTGCTCTCGCTTGAATGAAATGTATAAACGTCTTTTTAATAGGACAATTCTACAGTCTACCCAGTCAAGTAGGCATCAGGGGAAATTAAAATGAGTAAGAGTTGAGGTAAATTGTGCAACTGTAAGTAACAAGAGAAAGATAAGGTCTCATCTAAAACGAAAGAGGAAGAGATAATTACCCAGGCATGCTTTACAAAATTGATGTAGATTTAAGCTAGATTGAAGCGTTTCAACGATTTATTGCAATTGATTGTTTGACATTTTCTCAAATAGTAACTTAGAAAATAGCTACTAAATTTCCGCTCGTTAATAAAATTTGCCACCAATGTGTGCTTGGAGAGACTTTATTTGCTCCAAATCCTGATTTATTTGTGTCATAACGTTATACTCCCGATAGAAAATACAAAATTTTAAAATAAGCTGTAGCAATGATTACTTAATATTAATCAATTGGGATAATTTATTCAAAATCAAAAACAACACAGCTAAGGACACGGTACGCAACATTTATGTCAATAGACCAAGTGATGTCTTATTATTATTATTATTAGTTATTATTATTATTTATTATTATTATTATATTATTATTATTATTATTATTATTATTATTATTATTATTATTATTATTATTATTATTATTATTATTATTATTATTATTATTATTATTATTATTATTATTATTATTATTATTATTATTATTATTATTATTATTATTATTATTATTATTATTATTATTATTATTATTATTATTATTATTATTATTATTATTATTATTATTATTATTATTATTATTATTATTATTATTATTATTATTATTATTATTATTATTATTATTATTATTATTATTATTATTATTATTATTATTATTATTATTATTATTATTATTATTATTATTATTATTATTATTATTATTATTATTATTATTATTATTATTATTATTATTATTATTATTATTATTATTATTATTATTATTATTATTATTATTATTATTATTATTATTATTATTATTATTATTATTATTATTATTATTATTATTATTATTATTATTATTATTATTATTATTATTATTATTATTATTATTATTATTATTATTATTCTATTATTATTATTATTATTATTATTATTATTATTATTATTATTATTATTATTATTAATATTATTATTATTATTATTATTATTATTATTATTATTATTATTATTATTATTATTATTATTATTATTATTATTATTATTATTATTATTATTATTATTATTATTATTATTATTATTATTATTATTATTATTATTATTATTATTATTATTATTATTATTATTATTATTAATATTATTATTAATTATTATTATTATTATTATTATTATTATTATTATTAGTATTATTATTATTATTATTATTATTATTATTATTATTATTATTATTATTATTATTATTATTATTATTATTATTATTATTATTATTATTATTATTATTATTATTATTATTATTATTATTATTATTATTATTATTATTATTATTATTATTATTATTATTATTATTATTATTATTATTATTATTATTATTATTATTATTATTATTATTATTATTATTATTATTATTATTATTATTATTATTATTATTATTATTATTATTATTATTATTATTATTATTATTATTATTATTATTATTATTATTATTATTATTATTATTATTATTATTATTATTATTATTATTATTATTATTATTATTATTATTATTATTATTATTATTATTATTATTATTATTATTATTATTATTATTATTATTATTATTATTATTATTATTATTATTATTATTATTATTATTATTATTATTATTATTATTATTATTATTATTATTATTATTATTATTATTATTATTATTATTATTATTATTATTATTATTATTATTATTATTATTATTATTATTATTATTATTATTATTATTATTATTATTATTATTATTATTATTATTATTATTATTATTATTATTATTATTATTATTATTATTATTATTATTATTATTATTATTATTATTATTATTATTATTATTATTATTATTATTATTATTATTATCCCATTATTATTATTATTATTATTATTATTATTATTATTATTAATATTATTATTATTATTATTATTATTATTATTATTATTATTATTATTATTATTATTATTATTATTATTATTATTATTATTATTATTATTATTATTATTATTATTATTATTATTATTATTATTATTATTATTATTATTATTATTATTATTATTATTAATTATTATTATTATTATTATTATTATTATTATTATTATTATTATTATTATTATTATTATTATTATTATTATTATTATTATTATTATTATTATTATTATTATTATTATTATTATTATTATTATTATTATTATTATTATTATTATTATTATTATTATTATTATTATTATTATTATTATTATTATTATTATTATTATTATTATTATTATTATTATTATTATTATTATTATTATTATTATTATTATTATTATTATTATTATTATTATTATTATTATTATTATTATTATTATTATTATTATTATTATTATTATTATTATTATTATTATTATTATTATTATTATTATTATTATTATTATTATTATTATTATTATTATTATTATTATTATTATTATTATTATTATTATTATTATTATTATTATTATTATTATTATTATTATTATTATTATTATTATTATTATTATTATTATATATATTATTATTATTATTATTATTATTATTATTATTATTATTATTATTATTATTATTATTATTATTATTATTATTATTATTATTATTATTATTATTATTATTATTATTATTATTATTATTATTATTATTATTATTATTATTATTATTATTATTATTATTATTATTATTATTATTATTATTATTATTATTATTATTATTATTATTATTATTATTATTATTATTATTATTATTATTATTATTATTATTATTATTATTATTATTATTATTATTATTATTATTATTATTATTATTATTATTATTATTATTATTATTATTATTATTATTATTATTATTATTATTATTATTATTATTATTATTATTATTATTATTATTATTATTATTATTATTATTATTATTATTATTATTATTATTATTATTATTATTATTATTATTATTATTATTATTATTATTATTATTATTATTATTATTATTATTATTATTATTATTATTATTATTATTATTATTATTATTATTATTATTATATTATTATTATTATTATTATTATTTTATTATTATTATTATTATTATTATTATTATTATTATTATTATTATATTATTATTATTATTATTATTATTATTATTATTATTATTATTATTATTATTATTATTATTATTATTATATTATTATTATTATTATTATTATTATTATTATTATTATATATTATATATTATTATTATTATTATTTTATTATTATTATTATTATTATTATTATTATTATTATTATTATTATTATTATTATTATTATTATTATTATTATTATTATTATTATTATTATTATTATTATTATTATTATTATTATTATTATTATTATTATTATTATTATTATTATTATTATTATTATTATTATTATTATTATTATTATTATTATTATTATTATTATTATTATTATTATTATTATTATTATTATTATTATTATTATTATTATTATTATTATTATTATTATTATTATTATTATTATTATTATTATTATTATTATTATTATTATTATTATTATTATTATTATTATTATTATTATTATTATTATTATTATTATTATTATTATTATTATTATTATTATTATTATTATTATTATTATTATTATTATTATTATTATTATTATTATTATTATTATTATTATTATTATTATTATTATTATTATTATTATTATTATTATTATTATTATTATTATTATTATTATTATTATTATTATTATTATTATTATTATTATTATTATTATTATTATTATTATTATTATTATTATTATTATTATTATTATTATTATTATTATTATTATTATTATTATTATTATTATTATTATTATTATTATTATTATTATTATTATTATTATTATTATTATTATTATTATTATTATTATTATTATTATTATTATTATTATTATTATTATTATTATTATTATTATTATTATTATTATTATTATTATTATTATTATTATTATTATTATTATTATTATTATTATTATTATTATTATTATTATTATTATTATTATTATTATTATTATTATTATTATTATTATTATTATTATTATTATTATTATTATTATTATTATTATTATTATTATTATTATTATTATTATTATTATTATTATTATTATTATTATTATTATTATTATTATTATTATTATTATTATTATTATTATTATTATTATTATTATTATTATTATTATTATTATTATTATTATTATTATTATTATTATTATTATTATTATTATTATTATTATTATTATTATTATTATTATTATTATTATTATTATTATTATTATTATTATTATTATTATTATTATTATTATTATTATTATTATTATTATTATTATTATTATTATTATTATTATTATTATTATTATTATTATTATTATTATTATTATTATTATTATTATTATTATTATTATTATTATTATTATTATTATTATTATTATTATTATTATTATTATTATTATTATTATTATTATTATTATTATTATTATTATTATTATTATTATTATTATTATTATTATTATTATTATTATTATTATTATTATTATTATTATTATTATTATTATTATTATTATTATTATTATTATTATTATTATTATTATTATTTATTATTATTATTATTATTATTATTATTATTATTATTATTATTATTATTATTATTATTATTATTATTATTATTATTATTATTATTATTATTATTATTATTATTATTATTATTATTATTATTATTATTATTATTATTATTATTATTATTATTATTATTATTATTATTATTATTATTATTATTATTATTATTATTATTATTATTATTATTATTATTATTATTATTATTATTATTATTATTATTATTATTATTATTATTATTATTATTATTATTATTATTATTATTATTATTATTATTATTATTATTATTATTATTATTATTATTATTATTATTATTATATAGTCGCCGCACCAGGTGCGTGTTAATATGGTAGTTCTGTTACCCTTGTTTGACGATTGTTAAAACAGAATGGGATTGTGTTTACTTCATGATCGCAAGTTTAATAAATTAAATATTTGTAATTGTATTACCATCACCGTCATTATTATTATTATTATTATTATTATTATTATTATTATTATTATTATTATTGTTATTATTATTAATAATATTGTTGTAATTCCTATTACTAAAATATTTATTATGAGCAATAGTAGTAACAGGAGTTGTAACAATTATAATATTTGCTGCAACAATAATGTTATTCTTATTAATATTATTATCGCTGTTTTTGTTATCATTGTTATTAGTAGTTGTAGCAATAAAAATTTAGTGTCACTACTACCATTATTATTATTATTATTATTAGTTGTAGTAGTAATAGTAGTAATAGTATTATTATTAGTAGTTGTTGTTTTATACATAGTATTGTTGTTTCAGCAATAGTTGTTGTAGTAATAGTAATAGTATCACTACCATTATTACCATGCTGCTTCTTATTATTATTAGTAGCAGTTGCATAATTATCAGTAGTAGTATTAGCAGTAGATGTAGTATTAGTTTTAGTAATAGTAATTCTATTACTACCATTAGTATTATTATCATTTATCAGTATTATTATTACCCAAAAGTTCATCTTCATTTCTATCATTAACATTATATTAATATTTTCGTGTTAAAATTGAATTTATTCTCTACATTTTATCGGAATAAAGCCAAGAATAGAACTTCATACTTTCTACTAAATACAAATTAATCTAATCAACTATTAAATTACCGCAATCTACAGATGCTTAAACTAAAAATGTCACGATTTTGTTCTCATTGATGTGAGTTTAATTAGTGAACAACACACTAAGAATAAGACCATGATGCGCATAATTTTCTACTATGAAATGACCCTGGTTTTGTTATTCAGGCACAGCGGGACTTTTAACCTGTAGCTCCACTCTGAACTAGAAGTTAATGGTAAAGACACAGACAGTAAAAGACGTAACCGCTCCCTATGTGTTGACCAGTCATCAGTAGACACGGAAAATACGCGAAAATCCACAAAATATATCACTGTGAAATGTAGTGTAATGGTGAAGCGAATTTTATTGGAATTTTGCATAAAAGTCAGTAAAACTTTAAGTCAGAGCAGGCAGTAATATATAACAATGAACTTAGTTAAAATACTGCATTTTAATTAATCGTTACACATAGTTAGGAACTATCAAGATCTTGATGGGCTCCTGGTTTTTCAAAAGGTGACTTTTATAAATTAGAAGCATCTCTATTCCCGACAAATCGATACAGGAAACTAGCACAGCTCAGCTTGCTCCGTACAAATACGAACAGGTAATTTTGCAGCAACAAGCCAAAAGGAAAAGATTCCGTTAAATTTAATTTGGATTATAAATGAAAACTGCATTCTAGTTTGGAACGACAGCGCTAAATTTCGTCTGGCCACGTTGATTTGTCTGCTTTTATACTGATTTCAAAAGATAGTTTCCGAAGCAAACGTAGAGTTTTGTCGTCTTTCCTCCAGCCTGCCAAATTTGAATTATTTTTACGACGATGATATTATCAGATGCATTATCTTTTTTGCTGGGGAAATAACAAGCACAGCATCTCAAGCAGGAAATAAAACAATTTACATTACAACAACAAGAGACGATAGATTTCATTCAAAACACAATATTAATTACAGCAGAATAAAACCCAAAAATCGTGTGTAGATAAATATTGCTTAACCGTGAAGTTTGGATATGTATAGAAATGGTAGGAGCTGATATCCGGTTCAAGTAGATAAGATGTGATGCTTCTAGTATAGAAGGTTTGGAGGTAGCCGAACTTGTAGCTGCTAAATTAATTATAAGAAACATGGAGATATATTACAAATTTAAATCCTATTTTCTAGGATATCTGCTGAACAACTTTGAATATTATTCAGGACACTATTTACACCGTATCGCCGAAAGTAAGGAAATAGAATAAACACAGTTATAAAGAAAACTCCATCGATAATGGGACATATAAGAATTGTATCAAAACCTCGAGTTGAGAAACATAGAATTACAAAAATATTGATTCTAGCATGTAGATAAACTAACTGATCTGCGTTTTGACTAACGCAGCTTTTATTGTTTCAGTAGTTTCTTTCTTTAATATATTTCGTCTAACTTTATCGGTAGCCTACCTTAGTAGGTCCATCCTCACAAGTATAACATATGAAACTAATGAAACAAGCCAAAAATATTTGACATTTGCCTCACGAATCAGGTCTTCAATTGAGTATATTTATTATACAATTTAACGGCGTTGAAGCTATAATTCGATGCTAAATACTTCTTGAACGAAATTGTTTTAAGAACTTGGATTAATTGAAATTACCGATTCGCGTTTTGACTACCGCGCTTTATTGTTCCAGTAGTTTTTCTATATATTTAGGTTGGAACATAAAACCCATCGCCAGTGCGCTGCGACTGGCCGGTAGTTTCGTTATGTTGTTCGATGACTGGTTGAATACAATGGGATTGGTGTTTACTTCAAGCTCGCAAACTTGATTTAAAGAAATGTTACCACCACCCGCGCAATCAATTATTGTATAATTTAGATAAACTGTTTGTTTCATGATTAATTTAAATATAATAACCAATTAGGTAAACACTGAAACCTCTAGGTGAGACATGCGTTGATGACAAAATTTGAAATTTCCTGATCCTTGTTTTGCTCAAACGGTAAAATTTTAGACAATACAATTAAACATTAATTGATTGCGCGGGTGGCGGTAAAATTTTATCCGTGCCCATATTTAATCTAGAAGTTTATTTAATCATTAATGAGCATTATCACCATTGGGCAGCTCACCACACGAAATGTAAACAAATTATAAACATAACCTAATATCTAAATGTTAACATTAATGGTGCAATGAGTGCATAGGTTATATGCACACCCATAACCGTAACATTAAAATCTGACGAGCGCACAGAGAAATTGGCATGAAATGAATGTAGTTAAATTTGGATAGACTTACGCATGTATGCGAATTGCGTTCCCACGTGGCGCATGCCTATCTAGTGAAATGTCTGT
Source organism: Eudiplozoon nipponicum (assembly GCA_029291075.1). Classification (NCBI taxonomy): domain Eukaryota; kingdom Metazoa; phylum Platyhelminthes; class Monogenea; order Mazocraeidea; family Diplozoidae; genus Eudiplozoon; species Eudiplozoon nipponicum. The sequence goes on along the minus strand of JAQBSW010001498.1, from coordinate 10,220 downwards.
CATCATTATTAAGTTAGTTAGACATTAGTATAAACGAAGCCGTTTAAACGACATTAATAGCTTTATTTAAAAATTGCTTATACATTTTTTGCCATGCGCTTTCCACTGACGATGATACTCGACAATAAATGTCGGAGGAAAGGGACGAATCGGCGCCCAGCCATCTTGAAGACGATCTTGTTGTGTACTTGGAAATGAGGGTCAATCGGCTCTTTGTGAAACTGCCAGTGCAAATCTAATACCCACGAAAGAAAACCGTGGATACTTTAACGATGACAATCGCACTGCAAAATCATTCACAAAATATCTGTCAGATAAATAGACGCTGTTCGAAACTGTGAAGCCAAATAAATAATTCGTGCAATGGGATAAATATAAGGCTTTACAAGCCACATGTGAATCTGTGTCTAGCTATTTCTCTCACATTTGAACATTTTTTACCTGCTGACCACCTTTCACTTTTCAAACAAAATTAATCGTCACGTGATAATTATTCAGCAAATCAGGTGATAATATGTAGCAAAATCGCATCTGTATGTTATATATAGTAAATTTCAAGACCACAATGAGGAATAAATTATTTGCATTGCCATTGAATTCCATTAAATAATCCGTGCCGAATAAGGATTATGCTCATAGAAGTAAATTGATAACATCTTGGTCTTAATAATTAAGCGATCATTAAAGGTGCGGGTGGTGACAACAATTATTTAAATCAAGGTTGCGAGCTTTATATAAACATTTGTCCCACTACGTTTCCATATGTCGGTACAAGGTAGCAAAGGAAATTCATCCAGTAGACCAGTTTCAACTTTATTGCAAATTATTCAAGTACCGCTCAGAAAATTATACCGCGGACAGGGCTCGAATCCTGGCACGTTTAATGCGGAGCCTGTGACTCTTACCAGTGAATCAGCTTTCCGCACGTCACACACGATTTTCAGTCATATGCTAACTCATTTTCTTGTTAAATTTTTTCTTCAGGTGAAGCCTATATGGCATCTCCTTAGACTTAAAGTTTCATTTAGTCGTCCAAAATCGACCATTATAGAACAGACACCACGCTACCTGGGCTAGTGGTAATGAATTGAACATTTATATGATCAAACGATCATTGATTGTGCGGGTGGTGATAAAAATGATTTAAATCAAGATTGCAAGATTGATATAAACACCAATCTCATTATATATATACATTTCTCAGTATAAAATAGGCAATGTAAATGCTGAAAAAGCAAAATAATATATTCACGAACTCCAAAATGCACTTAAATTGATTCAAGCACTATCTACGATTTTGCGTGTTTTAGGGATTGCTTACCTAATAACATACTACTTTATAATAAGAAGAAATAACAAAATTAGTTGTACGTATACATAATAAAATAACAAATCTTCAATGAAACATGAGAAAACTAGCGAAGTCAACGTTTAGTTAATTCTTTAGGTGTAGGTGAAAAGAACTTTCATTACTAATGAACTATTCTCGTCATTAACTTTCTTCACTACATTATCTGGAGCTCATTCGTGTGAGCATGATAAATTTTGCCAGGAAATTTGTGGAATCGATTTAGGGATCCGAATAAATTCATTCATGAGAGAGATAGTTATTTTTGATCAGTACCGACATGGTTGATTATAATTATAAGATTGGCTTGGATTCTCGGACGTACGGCTCAAAATTCAAATATCTTAAGCCATTTTAAACAAATTTCGTAGAGTAAAAAAGCATCTTTCTAGAGAAATAACTGCAAATCATAATGAATTTTGACGCCTATGATTCTCTTGGAAAAGGCGTCCACGGATTGGTACGAAATTACGCCGCAATGTTTTCATTACATCTGGTTTCGTAAATTAGTACTGGAGTTACTTGTTACACCTTGTGTATTGAGATATTGCCCTTATATTTTACTATTGACTTTATACGACAACCTACTCAAGTAGACAATGCATCAATCTGGTGGGACTTAATGTATAAATAATGAACAGAACATTTTCTAGTAGTTTCAGTATCAGAGGTATCTAGGAGAAAATGTTATATAGGCAATGAATCACAATATTAATAAGAACAGACAATAAATCTAAGTACACTCACCATGTAGGCTTCAAGTCCAATAGCATTTCGGGGTTGTTGCCATGTTATTTTAATTGTGGTATTGCGAACTGTGCATAAGAGGCTGCGTACAGCAAAGTTAGTACTTTGCGGTCGTTGGCTGGCATGCAAAACTGCCATGGCGCTTGGATCACCATGTCGACCATCTGAGCCGCGTGACTGCACTTGTACACTGTAGGCAGTGTCTTCTCGGAGATCGCTTATTGTAGTCCATTCAACCATGCCAACCTGGACAAAACATATTTAAACTTTAACGGTTAAAATTCACAGATGAGTTGGTTTTGACAACCAACATCAAAACCAAGCATTGATTTTCTAGAATGGTGGATCAACTACCTGTCCAATAATACAGATATGAGTATCTTGGCCGAAAGTGACACTCAATTGGGTTAGGCGAGATGGAGTATTAACATGAAGTCCATTCCATGTATGAGATGGGTGTCAAAAAGGAAGATGTTTCGTGAACATATTTAACTAAATTTATCTCACAATGCGACAACTGCGTAAATCAAGCAAAAAACCAAATTTTAATAATTTTTTTTATTATTTGGAGTACAATGTTTGCCAATTTTGCAATTCTTCTTGAAAATTTACATTTCTGTATGAGTGCATGCTTACACCGTTCAGTCGTCAAGTGAACAAAAAGTGCCTTAAGTACCGTTATATACACTATATAAAAAGAAAATTGCTTTTTTTCAAATAAACGAATAGAAATTCATCATTGTTAGCAAATAATAGGAATTGGTGTGAAGAACGTCATAAAACTGACCATTGGAACGTAGATGATGTGAGAAATTTGTTCCTGTAAATAATGATTAATACAAAGGATACACTATTTGTTCATAGATCTAAACAAAATGGGTATTCATTATGCTAAAACTCGCCTCATTGAGTGAATGAACTACAGAACTACACAGAATGGATGAGGACATTTTGTCGTTTCGTCATTACTTGGATAATTCGGCCGCGATTTTGGCTCCCACGGATGTGAGGTCAGCAAGCCCAAAAAATATGCTTCAATGAGATAACATATTTCGTTCATGCTAGCTATATGATTTAACTTAATTATATGTAAATCTTATCTGAAAAATAACAGTGCATATCTTAGCACTTCACAAAAATGAATGTAAAAGTATTCTTCCCGTTATAACTCAAAATTTCATGCAATTTATAAAAAGTTAATTAAAGAGAGGAAAACTGCATTCTTTATAGCCATCCTTACATCGGATTTAAAAGTACTGCTGTTTATTGTACAGTATCACAGTTCGATAAAAGTGAAATGCTGCAACACGAATAATGCAGTAATATAAAGCTGTCCTGAAGAAGGCCAGTATCACAGTCACCTACGGGACAGCGTGAATTTTTGATTACCCGGAAATAAGTAGCTGTAATGATGTTTTGAGAGCCGTTTTGCAAGTCCAGGTGTCTTGGTCCAAATTTTCTTTTCTTATATATGCATTTCGGTTTGGTCTCGTTACTCAGGTAGTCACTTTGCTCTGATCATAACCACGCAAGCTCGAAACACGTCAGTACGTTTAGCTATGTTGTGCGACTGATTAAATACAATGGGATTGGTGCTTATATCAAGCTCGCAAACTTGATTTGAAGAAATGTACTTTTCTTCGAATTGTGTACAATGATGGTGTGATATCAAAATTAAATGCTACAGAAACATCATTTCATCCTTCCATATTTAAAACAACGTTTCATAAAATATTATGTATCCCTATTGCTTGCATACATTAAATATAATAAAAGAATTTCTTTAAATTGTTAAAGGCTAAATGTGCCAAATTTACCTCAAAGCTTCTCCAGGAGGCGAGCTGTGTTGATTGTTCTTCCGTGTATGAAACTTTGAAGCCTTCAATTGACGGTTCATTGTCTCTGGGTTTCGGTATCTTCCATGTTACACGCATTTGATGTGCATTTATCCGAGTGACTGACAAGTCAGTTGGAGGCGGTGGCACTACCAAAGAAGAGAAGGAAAATTCAAAACTTGATAGCGCCAAAACAAATTAGCAAATAGAATCTCATAGAAGAAATATTGTTCTACCTTATCTTGCAGATTTAAATGTCAATTACTGCCAAATTAAAATAAATTGCGAAAGACACTCCCCATCACAAACACAGAGTAATATTACTGTTTTCCATAAATCAAGGACATTCCGTTTCGTGACTATTTTCGAGCAATTTATAAAAAAATGTACATTAAAATTCATTATAACTAACACTAAAAATGCGACTATGAGATATTGACTGTTAGACACAATCGATAAATAAGCTAATTTATTTAGCAAATCTTCCATTTATAATTTTAACAGATCGTAATTCGGTTGATTCAGTGAGAACTGAAATGGTTTTGTGTATCACACACACACACACACACACACACACACATATATATATATATATATATATATATATATATATATATATATATATATATATATATATGCAGTCGTATAAATAGTTTTTCCTAAATGATAACTTATGAATGCACGTCCTTTGGCAAGTAGTTGTGATTATATATAGATTACCGAGAAATACTTGATATCATTGTGATCTTTTATCGATACATTGTAGTTAAGCTATATGATCATGCATGTATTAAGTGGTTTTCCGTATCTTCCCAGTCATCTCATAGTATTCCTGAGTTCTTCCATTGCGTTCCCCAGCTAACATAGCAAGATATGAAGATTGTAGAATTAATCCAATTGATGGCTGTGTTGTTTTGATGGCTGATAATTCTACCGCTTGTGCCGCTGATTTGCCATTAATTTGTTTTTAGTCCGATTGAATGACTGCTGAGCCTAATCAAAGAAATGGATGGGATTTGGCTTGACAACGAAATTTCAATGCTGATATTGGTGATTAGTAACCACTCTAATAAAATAACATGCTATTCAAATTAAACAATAATTGATTGCGCGGGTGGTAGTAATAATTCTTTAAATCAATTTTGCGAGTTTGAATTAAACACCAATCCCATTGTATTTAACCAGCCGTCGAACAACATAAAAAACTACCGTCAGTCGCAACGCATTGACGCGTTTCGATCTTTCATGATCATCATCAGTGTACGATTGCAAACTGACTAGCGAGGATCAAACCTCATTGTATATATATGGAAAGCAAAATTAGATATGCAGATCTCACCTCTAGTAGTCTTGCATACGTTGTACGTAACTGGAAATGTCGGCTACACAATTTCTACGCAGTCACGAACATTAACTGTTACGATCTTAAAATAAAACACCCATCCAATTATGTAAATATGTTTGTCAGAAAAAACCAAGCATTGAATTATTTAGAAAAGGAAATTTATCCTGTAGACTGGTTTCTCGTTCTGTCCGCGGTAAATTCTGGACAGTACGAATTCCCTATAAAGACGAAACCGGTCAATTTGATGAATTGCACATTCTACATTATACAATGCATAGTTTATACTGACAAACGTATTTGCACAATGAGAAAGGTATTTATATCAAGATAACAACTTTGATATAAGTCATTGCTCAATTACAAAGTTTCGGAACATATGTAAAAGCTTAACGTTAATGAAGTACCTGATTTATGAAGTATACGTGTTCCATTAAAGTTACATATATAGGATTCTGATCTGTCTCAAGATGTGTGTTTATAAAGGCCTAACAGCCATCCCAAATGAAATAGCTATTATTCTTTATATAGTTGCATATGTTATTACTTCTGAGTCAGTCTATAAAGCCTTGCTAGATCATCAAAATCACCATTCCTTAGACTTATGCTCTATAAGACAGAAATAACTCCCTGATTTGGGTTTTGTTGCTAATGAGAATTGCTGAGGAATTTAAACTAAGATTTTTCAATTTATCTCCTCCTAAAGTACCACAATTCTAAATTTCATACCCGATTTCAAAAGAAATATGCGTATTATGTAAGAATTTTTTAGTCCATATCCATGGAGATAATATAAAAGTAAGTCATTCGACTTCCAACTGTAAAGTACTTTATCGCCAGAAGCATAATGATTAAAGTAAGTATACAAAAATAAATATACTTTTAATGTCATGATTGACGAAAATTAAATGGAATAGGGGTATTCTATAAAAGTAAGGATATGTTAAAATTTGAACCACTTAAAATACAAACACACAGCTGGAAACATGGAATTTATGAGGATCGTGCCCAACTGAAGGTTTCTATTTGCACGGCCTTTCTACAGTAAAAATATAGACGACAAAGTGCCTATGAGGAAACAAATGAAATTATCTGAATTTATGCATATATTTTAATATCTTTAAAAGTAAAACAACAGAATTTTCATCGAAATTTCAAGCAAATTACCATTCAAATTGAGGAACCAAAATATAATGATAAAGTGACGCAAATTTAAGGCAAATCTTTTGAATAATAAAAGGCAGTCTGAAGTTATAATTGCCTTTCTTAACATCAAATAACTCTGAAGAATTTTGACCTGATTCCATGTCTTATAGTGGCCTATTTTCTAACACTGAATAACGATTGCAATTAAGAGCAAATTCATGAGCTGAATAAATCAATAAAATTATACGAGTAAAAAAAACGAGGCAGCAACACTAGCTATAACAAACAGAATATCATAAAATAAAGGTATTTATTATAAGAGGGCTAAAATTAATATTTGCAAAAGATTTATATAATATTCGAAATTAAATTTTACAAAGGACAATGCAAAACACGTCGAAGGAATACAAATAAGCTCAAGATCAAGCAGACCAAAATAAAGAGCAAATATGAAAAACAAAGAAAATATTACGAAAAGTGTAACTAGAATTTAATAAAGAATATATTAAAGAGAAAATTAATAAATGCATTCGATAATTTAAAATAAAGAGTGCGAAGGAAAAAATCCGAAGTAAAAGATAGTAAAAGATCTGAGAGACAATGGAAGAGAATTTAATAGAACGGAATAGAACGAAAAAGTTGAAATTAAATTAAACGAAATGGAGTGCAGTAGAATAGAATGGAATGGATTAGAATAAAATGCATTACAATCATATGTAAAAAAATGCAACACAATGCAATGCAGTGCACAAAATAGATTAGAATAGAATCGCGCCAAATAAAATAGAATTGAATAGAATAGAAAAGAGTAGAGTAGAGTAGAGTAGAGTAGAGTAGAGTAGAGTAGAGTAGAGTAGAGTAGAGTAGAGTAGAGTAGAGTAGAGTAGAGTAGAGTAGAGTAGAGTAGAGTAGAGTAGAGTAGAGTAGAGTAGAGTAGAGTAGAGTAGAGTAGAGTAGAGTAGAGTAGAGTAGAGTAGAGTAGAGTAGAGTAGAGTAGAGTAGAGTAGAGTAGAGTAGAGTAGAGTAGAGTAGAGTAGAGTAGAGTAGAGTAGAGTAGAGTAGAGTAGAGTAGAGTAGAGTAGAGTAGAGTAGAGTAGAGTAGAGTAGAGTAGAGTAGAGTAGAGTAGAGTAGAGTAGAGTGGAGAGTAGAGTAGAGTAGAGTAGAGTAGAGTAGAGTAGAGTAGAGTAGAGTAGAGTAGAGTAGAGTAGAGTAGAGTAGAGTAGAGTAGAGTAGAGTGGGAGTAGAGTAGAGTAGAGTAGAGTAGAGTAGAGTAGAGTAGAGTAGAGTAGAGTAGAGTAGAGTAGAGTAGAGTAGAGTAGAGTAGAGTAGAGTAGAGTAGAGTAGAGTAGAGTAGAGTAGAGTAGAGTAGAGTAGAGTAGAGTAGAGTAGAGATAGGAGAATAGTAGAGTAGAGTAGAAGAGAGTAGAGTAGAGTAGAGTAGAGTAGAGTAGAGTAGAGCGAAGAGAAGAGAGGAGAAGAGAAGAAATGAGAAGAGGCAGATGTGAAGTGAAGAGAAACGAAGAGACGAGAAGAGAAGAGAAGAGAAGTGAAGAGAAGGGAAGAGAAGAGAAGGGAAGAGAAGAAAAGAGAAGAGAAGAGAAGAGAAGAGAAGTAAGGAGAAGACAAGAGAGGAGAAGAGAAGAGATGAGATGAGAAGAGGAGAGAAGAGAAGATAAGAGAATAGAAGAGAAGAGATGAGAAGACAACAGAAGAGAGGAGAATAAAGGAGAAGAGAAGACAAGAGAAGAGAAGAGAAGTGAAAAAAGGAGAAGAGAAGAGAAGGGAAGAGAAGAAATTATTTATTGTTTTCTTTTTTAAATATGTTTGGATATATATCTTAATAGACATTATGCAATGATTTGTTCATTTCTGCATTATTATTATTATATATATATATATATATATATTCCCAAATGTGAAGAATTAACATAATCATTAATGCATAATACATTATATACTTTGCGGTGAAATAATGATATGCGAGTGACAGCATGAATAAATAGTGTAGTTTTAATGATGAATATTTTGCATACTTCCTTGTTATTCTTTAAATTTCAATCCCAGTTCACATGTGGTCAATTATCGATGGATATTTGGTATGCTGTAATGAGCTACGATCGAATTTTCATTGACTGGCCAGTCAATTCCAGTGGTTAATATGGACGTTATTTGAAAACAATTTATGTGAAACTGGATTAATCGAAATTACCTAATCAGCGTTTGGACCAAGACAGTAATTATGCCAGTTGTTTTCTTTCTTGAACGAAATATTTCGGTTGCCTATACCGACAGCCTTGTTCAGTTGGTTCATCTCTTAAGTTTTACAAAACAATCTAATGAAGCAAGCGAGATATTTCTTCTGGCCAAGAAAGAATCCAACTGGCACAATTAATGCGTAAGTCAAAACGCAGATCAAGTAGTATGGACGATGTTATAGTCCTCGGAGCAGAGGGACTAATCAGCACCCAGCCACCACGAAGAAGAACGCGACGCGTACTTGGAAATGAGAAATAATCATATCTTGGTAAAACTGATAGTGCAAATTTACTACCAACGAATGAAAAGCGTGGATAGTCTAAATGTGACGATCGCACTGTGCAACCCCATAGAACACCATTCAAACAACCAAACATATCGAACCATTATCTACAACCTACATTCTCTATTCGTCTTGTGAATTGTGTAGCCAGAGTACGGTCCATTGCCTTCTGGATTGACCGCGCACACAGCGAAGGAATACAGCGTTGAGACGCGAAGCCCAGACACCTGATAACGCCGTTTTGTGATGTCCGATATTAAACGTATCGTCTCTGTCCCGCTGGGATTTTCTGTTTCAAAATATCGTATTTGGTAAGCAGTGAGAGGACCGTTGCGATGACGAATACTCGGTGGCTCCCAGCTTACCTCAATTGCTGTAGTACTGATACTCCTTGTTTGTACGGAATGTGGAAAACTTGTCGGCGCTAAATATAAATTAAAGTGTTTAAACAATACGAATTTGCTAGAAGTGGCATGTAATAAAATTTTATGTAGCGCACACAATTTATAAGAGATGTTCGAGATATATAAAATGATATATTTGAATTTCATAGTGAGAAACCTACAATAAGATATGTCCTAATTCAAGTTGGAGTTCCAAACATTTCTAACTTAAAAAGATTTTAATGATATTTTTGGAATCATGAAAATTATAAATGTAAAAACTTTACATTAAATGACAGACGATAGTTTTTTAATCAAGGTTGCGTTATTTTTTTTTTTTTTTTTTTTTTTTTTTTTTTTTTTTTTTTTTTTTTTTTTTTTTTTTTTTTTTTTTTTTTTTTTTTTTTTTTTTTTTTTTTTTTTTTTGTCATGTAACTGGTTAAAAGATCGGAATTCATGTTTATCTCAAGTTGGAAAATTTTATTTTGATAAGTGCTTTCATCGATCGCTTAGCGTAATTAAATAACATATATAAATGACGCAGAAACCACATAAATGTAATATTCATTATTGCTACGATATATTTTCGCTAGCATTTCAGAAAATTAAAATGTATGTCAGACTGTCAGTAATTATTTTCATCACATAATATACTCATACAGATTAATTCCTCGTCAATCCCTTTTCCATCGTGCTATCTTGATCACCACGGAATGTTTATACATATCAATACACGTGCCCAAAAGTGGCTTTGTTATATTGTGCAAATGGATGAGTTTGGTGTTGGTGTTTATCCCAAACACGCGAAACTGATTTAAATTAGTGAAAAGTATACTGGCTGATTCCAGAATTTACAAACTATTCGTAGATAATAATAAT